>JAZHYW010015002.1:27500-210909 GCA_037355805.1 Ixodes ricinus | reverse complement strand
GAGTTGTTCTGATGATGTCACTAGAACGATCACTCAGAGAACTCTGTTGGCACAACAAGTTCTTATTTGTAGAAACCGTTCTTAAGGTGAGAACCACCAAACTGGCTATAAAAGAACACGCTTGTGAAGAAACGATAGTGCCGGAGGTTAGTAAGTCGACTGAAAGCCTTAAAGTCTTTTTTTTTTTTACGTTAGCTGAACCTTGTTCGTTGTTTGAGCTTGTTCTTGGATCTGGATCATTAAGCTAACGTTTCTGATAAAAAAAATTGGTAAATCTCAGTTTACGAACATTCAGTTTATTTTGTTGCATTAAATTTGGACTTTACTTTGAGACGTAATGATCCGTGGGCATTCTTCGCTTCCAGATTAGATTACTGGAAGCTTCTAAAATTACCACTAAAAGCATATATAGCATATCTGTTGTTGTTCGACACGATGAGTAAACGCGGACGTTTTTCGCTTTTCCTGGGTCTGGCCATTTCGGGGCGAATTGTTCATTTTTTATAATATTATCCTCGCTTTGGCTCATCAGACAGCGTTTTTGTTGGTAGTTGTGTAACACTTCAGTTTTTTCTCGTAAGGAAACACTGATATTTCGTCACCGTGCCGGAAGTAACAAGCACAGGGACACACGATTAAACACGTAGACGTTACGCTTATCCTTTGAGAACGAACTACATGTCTCCAAATTATCCATTGAATAAGTGGTGAAGATGCACGTAATAAGGTAAATAAAGCTTTCCTTATAGACTAGAAGTAATTGGCCCAGGTGTTCTCCTGTTTTCACTGATAAATCTTGCCCTCTAGAGGACGACCTAGAAAGGTACACTGCACCCGCGCCTAATAAGCAGCTAGTGTTTTCAAACACGTATTTTGAAAACCGTCTCTTTGTTAGAAACAAATAGGGGACAGAAACAAAAACGACCGCGGCACAGTTTTTAAGACAACTGCAGGACACGCACTGCCAAGCCTTCTTAAAACACAAATATAAAAAAAACGTCTTTACTAGAGTGTATAGTTAAAGTTATCATACAGCATAATATATTGGCAGCTTCTATGTCGACAGCGACCGGCTGCGTTTGATGACTTTATATGCCATTTCAACATCTTTGAAATACCGGGTCGGAGAAACAATAACCGTGTCTTATTCAAGGCAATAATAAACTGCGTTTCGCCGAACGTTCACTCTCTTTCCTAACGTAACAATAGCGGTAATGGCCAGATTCCGAATTTGCAGAGCTCATAGTATTCTATTTCAAAAGTCAAAAGTAATTTTGTAAAAATGTTCTTCAGAAAAATGAGAAAGAAATTGTGCTATCGCGTACTCTTGTTTTTCACTAATAAATCTCGCCGTCTAGAGGACCCAGAAAGGCACACTGCACTCGCCCTTAATAAGCAGCTGGTGTTCTCGAACACATATGAATTTTCCCGTTAGCAGACGCCATTCATATCCATATTTTTCGTAGAGCTTCTAGGCCAACATTTTCTAACAGAACAAACTCGGACAATAGTTTATAACTTATCAGGAGGCAGCAGCATGTCGTAAAACTATGAAATCTGCTTCCAACTGTTGGTGCTACGTTAAGGAACAGACCGAACGTTTGCCGATACGTAGTTTATAGTTTGCGATCAAAAAACAAAACACACACGGTTTATTATAATTTCCAGACTGATACACTTTACCGTTCCATTATTTTTGTACATTCCTCGAAAGTATACTATCATACACATCACGTAAGCGTATATAAGGTTTGTGAACCACCACTGAGAGCATTCGGCCGGCAATGTTTATGTAACATTCTAGGAATGTATAACCATGAATGGTTAGAGTACATGTACGTGTTTGTGTGGGTCGATGCGCCAATGACTGCGTGTGGCTTTTAGGGAGAAGAGCATGTTCATGTTTTCCGTCTTGTCCCGTTTTTCCAAACTCTTTCCATTTAAAGAGCTCAGTATGAACTACGTTTCTTGGATTCAATATACTCCAAAACTCAGTGCTTTTAGAGTCTTTCATTTATAATACTCATGGATAATAACTGCAACCGATACCGTGAGTATGTCTGTTCGATATAAAAGTTTTCAGTAGTATCTGTCACTGGCTTAGCAAGATTCACATATTCGTTTATGATAATCTTTTTTGCGATTTTTTATGGTAAACAAATCAACAAAAATATAAATTGTTTAGTATGCTCTTATTTTGGCAAGTCACGAGCGTGGCGGGGCGAAACGCGTTTACCCAAGAATAGAATATTGTTACATGTCTTTAAGATGTTTCTTTTACAGAAGTGGCCTGACGAGGAGATATTTTTCTGTTCTCGATAGGGGCAATCTCCGCTGGGACACCACACATGCGAGACATCGAACTCAGTATCCCCCAAAAATACCCTCATGCAAATAAAATTTAACAGATATGGCAAACCTCTTGCTTCGCTAGCTCGTTCATCTATAGCACTGAGAGTGACGTTCGGAGTTCATTTCAATAAAGCTAAGGGCATCTTCAGAGTAAACAGCTGCGTCTAAAAACATTACGACAGAATGTCAAGATACAATTTGTTTTACCGGGAAACAAGTTTACTGTTGTAAAAATCAAATGCAGGATCGCGAAAAAAACAACAACTCTAAATTGAGTAATGACCATTTTTATCTTTTTTTCTTCAGATTTTGCTAAAATAATTTGTAGCTTATCAGGTATTGAGGTTAAGGAAAGTAGCATCAAAGCAAAACTTAAAACACGTACGCACACACGGGGCAAGTAGTGGACGGTAAACTCATCGAGGGATATGCCAACTCACCGAGAGTTCAGCGGCTGGCCGACTCGCATCCCATACAGAAGTTCGTAATCCCGGAAAAGGAGCGGCAGCGACGTAGTCGGCGCACTTGGAACGGTCCGTCCGCCCGCGCCGTCGCGGCTCTCACAGTGCTGCCGTCGGAGCAAGCGTGACCATGAAACCCGGGTGCGGACGCTGCATCCTTGGCCAGGAGTGCCCAGACCCACTGACTACCGGCAGGCGGGCTTCGCACGGCCACCAGCCGACGCTCCAAAGAGCACTCTCATCCCTCGGGAGGCGCAGAAAGAGAACGAGCGATAGGAAAGAAAGAGGGAGGAGAGCATTCCCTTCCTTCGACCTTCGGGGAGAGGGTGAAGCGATAGTGGCGCCGCTTCCCAGGTTCGAGCCCCGCCGGGGACGAGACTCCGAGACACTCCGGGGTTCGAAAAAAGCAACCAGTTTCCCCGCGCGCGAGCTGCCGGGCGCGCTGGCGTTGCGGGATGGTTTCTTCTTTTTTTCGACGAGGCACCAAAGTTTTTCTCATAGTTACGCTGACAACATAGTGTGTCACGAACGAGGGTTATGTCGAAACAAAGCGATTCAGAACTTTCAAGGGAAGAGGGATTTCTAGGAAATCGGAATTTTGGATGAATGTTCGTGTTAGGCCTCCGTCCGGGGGGGGGGGGGGGGGTACTAGTCGACTCAATTCTTTATTTGTGTTAGAAAATTTGGTAGAAACTCTATTGTACGTGTACGGGCGAAGCAGCTTGTTACGGTATTCTTTTAGCTACCGGTACTCAATAAGATTCAGGTACCATAATTTAACCATGCTTATTCCCTTGCTCAAAAAATTAATGGCATCGAATTGGTTATTTTAATGTCCGTGGTATATATTGCCTGAATGGTAATGTACTGGTATCAGTAAGAAGCTTATTGTTTTATATTTAGCAGGATTAAAATGCCGTTATACCGTACTGATTAGTATAAAAGTGGATACTTTGAAATCTCCCTGCGTTCTTGTGTATCTGGGACTAGGTCTAAAAATGAATAGCCACCTTTACCGGCATAGATATGACGGAGAAAAATGTGGAGAAAAAATAGACAAAGAAGACATATGAAGGTCGTTTCAAGTTTTAGATATTCACCACACTGGATCCAATGAGACTATTATACTCCCCTAGACGAATGTATACAAAGTAAAGTACGGTTTTACGCATGGAGTTTGTTCCCCCTTAAAAGTGCTTGTTTTGCCATCTTTTTCAACAGAGGAACACTACAATGACGCAAATCAAATATATATTTAATTTTATGTCTATACTTCTCTCATTCGCAAACGATCATCTAACTGCCAATGCAGGTTACGCAACGAAACATGTGAATCGACCCATCGGGAAGTTAAGGGGGGGGGGGTGCTTTGGTCTGTACTTGGCGGCGTTCGATTAATGGCGAGGGCATTAATATGAGCGATGATCGTTTTGTCTTTTCCATTACCGCATGGCGCTGAAACTTGGTTCGTTAGCGCCGCACGTTGTCTTCGCCACAAGTGCTCGCCGCCGAAACTTCGTTCGCTTTGGCGTTGGTCGTCGCAAAGCCTGTCGTTCTTCGTTTGATAATAAAACACTAGGTTTGTGCCCTCTGTAGAAACATAATTGGCCTTGGACACTGCTAGTGTTTTAGTAGATACGTTCGTGTTTTCAGTTTGACTAATAGCATGCGGTTTCGTGTTATACCCTGACAACCGCACTACTGACGAAGAGTAAGGCGTGCGGGCACATCCGTTTAATAAAGTGTGACGCATCGTTTACAACTCGGGGTTGGTGCAGGGTTGGTTTATGTGCCTCAAAGCTCCAAGGCTATTTGATATGACTGCCCAATTTATTTTGTGTCAGAAGCATACGTAATACTTCTGATATAAACCGTGTCTGGACATATCACAACCAGACTTGGGATTAGATTATTTTTGCTTGGTCGTTACAACACACACGTGAGAGATCATGTCGGCGGCGAGCTTCCACCAGCTATGAGGTGCCTGCCTGGCCAGTCATTGATTAAGGGCCTGTGTACTGTTTATTGCTGATATTTCACATGTTACACATATAATGAATGTCATTATTCATCTTCTTTTGAGTAGCTTGTTATGGTTCCTGATATTAAAAGGCCTGCTTACTGTCGTTCAGAAGGGGGTTAATGATCTGCTACAAATAGAGACACTTTCCATCGAGCACGGATTGGTGCCCCTAATAGCTATAAATATCTGTTTATTCAGCCTTAAAATGCTGCTTTACACCAATCCCTGGCACGTGTTCATTAAAAGACCATTTAAATTCCCAGGCTATTGATCTGATGATGCTCGATTGATGCAATTCAAAGGTGTATGCTGATTAGTCAGTAATCAACCTACTCGTTCTTACAGCAAGACCAAGTAAGTAAACCTTCAATATCTTTTTACGATGCTTAAAAACTTTCCAGCGACAACACTTCGAAAGTCGTACCGACCATGTGTCAATTGAAGACGAAAAAGTCACCTTACACGACTTATTCCCGCTGCTGTTTCACGTAATCTGCCTTTCAAAACATAAAAAAAGTATTGTGGTCCTATTGAAAAAGAAAATACATATGCACCTGTACGGCCCATGTCCCATAATACCACATGAAACAACCATATGACATATTATAAGGATTTCTCTGAAAGAAGGACGCACAGGTCCATTCGATGTTTGGCTATGCTTGGCTACCATACTTTTCGTGCCGGATGACACAAATGTATTCTCCCCCTGTTTCTAATAAATTTACAATGAGCGATATTTTCATTAAATAGAAGTGGCGCGAGACAGCGGCAATACCTCATGCGTTTTATGATCATATTACGCGTATAAAGTAAGAAACATCTTAAAACTCTGTATTCCGCTACTAAATAATAAACCTACCTAAGATTCAAATTTCTTTTATATGGGTTCTTCGTGTGGTTTTTGGGATAGAATTGGGAAAAGTGCTTGTAGCTTTTTTTCATCTCTTTTTTTAGTGTGGCTTAGCCGTTTTGTCAATGTTCTGCATAAAAGCATACACAAAATTGGTTAAATATACGAATTAAAACCGACGTAGAACACTAGCTTTGAGTGGCTACGATGGTACCTGTTCCTTGTGGTGTAAGCCAACGATAGATATTCTTGTGTCCTATTGCTTTCATTAATTAACGATGTCATGCATCTACAAGGGCACCGGACCCTGTCAAGTCTCCTCAATGGAGGCTTTTTGTACAGTGTCCTCGGCACAATGTGGCGGAAATAAATTTAATTCAATTCAATTCAATTCCTCGCTCCCCTCGCTTTCAATATGGGCGAATGTTGTACCGGGGTACGCTCCTGTAATCACTCTTACGTTATGTACGTGAAAGACACCAGGTTTGCAGTTATACTAAATTACTTCTCCACAGAGCTGAATCAGCATCGACAATCTGAACGGCAAGCTAACTTCCCGTTGTTAATATAGTCGAAATGCCCAATTTGCGTTTTGCGTTCAAAGGGGGAAAATTGCATAATGTTAGCCTAAAAAAAATATACGTTTTTTTTGTGTTGTTTTTTTGTGGAGAATTGAGCGGGAAAGGGTCGTGTCGGTGAAGCAACACGCACACACACACGCACACATACACACGCACGCGCACACGCATACACATACGCGTAAGCGCACACAAACAAACGCAAACACAGTGTTTGTGCGCGCTCAAACTAATGTTGTGCCTTAAAGCTCCCGCATCGCATCTATGAGGGTACCTCGTCGTCTCGGAAGGCCTACAAAGGAAGCACTTTACGATATGCCGTGTTCGGATCTTCGGGCCCCAATAAAAGCGCGATAAAGGCCGTTCCCCGTACACCTGCTCCTGCAGTCGGGCCGATCGGCGAAGAACCCACCCCCATAAACTTCGCTTGTGTTTGTTTTCTTCCGGGAGGCCAGCGTCTCCGCCCGGTGGCCGAGAGACAGCTGAATGGGAATTCAAACAGAAGGAGCCCCCCGCTTCCTTTTTACAACTCAACCGGGAGCCCGCTTTATGGACAGCGAGACAACCCGCTTCGACCGAGTTTCCCCGAACGCGAGAAAAAAAAAATCACGAAATTCAAGCTTATAGTATCACGAAACTATGTACTTGACAGAAAAAAAAAAGGTAAAAGTAGAAAGAGACGAGAGTGCAAGAAACGTTCATGGGGGAATACGGAGAGAAGATGTGTGAATAAAGGGAGCGTGTGGGGACGTCATAGTGTGGATCTCTCATTGGAAGGATTAGTGGGAATGCGCGAAGCGTAGCTGCCTTTGTCTACTCTCCACCCACTTTCTCTCTCCAGTCAGAGAGGATAAATGCGTCCTCTGCGTCTCGCGCCGTAATATATGGCGTTCGAATGCCAGGTGCCGCAGTTCGGTGTTGGGCAAACATGATCAAGCAAAAAACATTTAAAAAAAACATGTATGGAGGATGGTATACTTGCTTGCATGAATAGAATGTAGACTTCGAGCATACGGGGCAAAATATCAACGCTAACTACGTGTATTTAACATTTAGAGCAGCGGAGAATCGCGCTAATAATGGGGTTAGGAGGAAGCCGTTACGCTCGGTTATGCACGACAGCGAAGAGCAGCGCCAGTTGTAAATATTGAGCACAAGTACACCACTTGACCCAGCCGGTCATGGTAGGGTGAATTGGGAACGCGAGGGAAGCCGCTTCTTCTTTGATGGTAACGCATAAAACGGTAGTAAAGTGCGTGAGTCCAATAAGTGTTGGTAACACACGTACGCAACGGCGAACATGAGTCAGACTCGCTGCGATCGGGGGCTATTCAGCGACGTTCTTTGAAACAGGCCAAGTGCTGCCGAAGCTGAGGGCATGTGGGTTTATGAGTTCCGCAGTAAAGCTACGAGTCATGGAGCAGGGGCTGCTTTATAAGCCATTACGCCAGAGCAACAATGGTGCACATGGGATATCTAGCTGCAGCGTATACAGAGGCTGTTCATCAAACGAGCGATCCCCTTGTCAATGGGTAGGACAACGCCCTTTGACAGGGATGCCACCGTGTGACTATACGTGGTTCGGAATGCGGATTATCCGCTTTTACGCTCGAGTATTGGGGCCCTCGACCAGTCAAAATTGGGGGGGGGGGGGGGGTTTATGTTTATACAGCCTAGAACTTGGTCTGCCTCAACGGGCGACGAGTCTCCCAGCTGAAGATGAGAAATTTAGCCAATACAGGTACAACCGCTAGCCTGGGGTCTTTAGCGTGCATCACGCAGTAGTGATACACGACCGCACGCCGGTACGATGCTCATCCAGATCGAAACGGGCAGGGGTGGGGATTCAGCCCAGGATCCCGGGCTCTGCAGCGCGAGCGTTCGCTCCACGTGCTCCGAGCTGGTGTGCACCTAGCCCACTCGCGCCACCGATCCCTTCCGACTAGTCAAACACAACGTTGGGGCCGAAGTATACAGAGCGTGCCGATTTGACTGTCGCGAGGATGGCGCCGCGTTTTTGTCGCCGAAATCCAGTCGGCACGTTCGGCGAACTTTGGGCTAAAACTTTGCGTTTGAGGATCCTAAGGCTTTGTTTGGGTAGTCGTTTAAAACGGACGTTGTGTGTGTGTGTGTGTCTGTGTGTGTGCGCGTGATATTTAACTAATTTAACTGGCTGGTGATAAAAATAACGTAAATAGTACTTACTCAACCGACATTTGACATAGTTGCGTGTATAAAATATCTAAAAATATATTACTCTAGCCTAAGAAAACGTGTACGGTAATGTGCCGTTAATATGGACACCTCCGTTCACGTAAACAAATCCTCCATAATGTGAATTCTCCATAATAACGAGGCAAAAATGCATGTATATTCCCAGTTTGTCCCCGAAAGTGGTGTCCATATATAGCGGGGTATTCATATTAACGGGTTCAATATTAACTGCACATGACTGTCGATATATTTGCGGGCAACACTTCTATAAAAATTTAGTGAATATAAAATTTGTTTAGCGACTCCCATGTAATTTTGTTTGATAATATAAAGGTACCTTCAAACGATTAGTTTGGTGAAGCTTGCATAAAAATCAGAACGGTCTTGTACTGTTGGCTTCGGTATAATCTGCAGTGTTCTCGATTATGCTTAGCTCGGATACGTAATGCCCTCAACTATACAATTGTGTTTTAAATATTCATATTCAATGAATAGACATATATATTTTTATGTCAGTACCGCTGCAGCCTTGTATTAGGGCGCTGGGACCCGTCAAGCTGCAATCGTGCCGCTTTTGTTTCAGCGCCCTTGTCATGAATGTATTTTTGTGGCAGAAATAAACTGATTTTATTTTATATATCAAAGTTCACGCCGCTAATTTGCTGCTACATAAAAACATCAGATTATTTGCGAATGCGAAAATGCACACCCACCCAAGTAATATTTCAATTCAATTCAATCTTATTTACTCAATTTAATGGATAAAGAGACAGTGGAAAACGCTATTAGACGTAGCTTGAAACGTTCCTGACTCACATACAGACTTTGAGATAATTGTCGGCACATTGTGAAGGACGAGAAGCAGCGTGGCACGGCGAGGGACGGCGCCGCAAGCAACACGAGAGGATGACAGAGAAGTCAGGGGCCGAAGGCAAGGCTTAGTGGTGGCGGAGGCTCGTGTGACAAGGCGGTCGGGGTCAGCAGAACGAGACGGAAGCCGAAGGCGTAGGAGCCTGACGGCCGGAGCAGGGACAAGGACCGGACCGCGGACCACTTCTACACATCAGCCTGGACTCAAGCAAGGCTTGAGTACCATTAAACCTTCTCGGAATGGTAAGGCTTCCCCATTGTGACTTCCTCGGGGCCGAAGGGAACTTGGCTTGAATGTGTGTTGAGGGCTTGATCCACAACATACATTAGTAAAAATATATATAACATCGAGTGAATAACAAATAAACGCAACAATGATATCCAGATATATCATAAATAAACGAACGTTTTAAAATCAAATGTTTTTTTTTGCTTCGTTTTCTAGAAATTTTTTTATTTGATTTTTATAGTTTTATATAAATATTTTGTTTAATGAGTTCGGTAAGGGTGGATGGTCCAACACGCTGTACCATTTGAGATCCGTAATTAGTTACCAAATGCGACACTTTCAAAAACTCTAAACAACGGATATGATATAACACGGGGTTTGAAACAAGCGATAACATATTAAGAAATTATATATTAATATGGTAGTTACTGCTTTTACATTGCTCTATTAGTGTTCGTTTATACAAATAAACAACCCGTATCAATTTTATACTATACGAAATGAAGATGGTGGTTGGGGATTGGACAGGTTTCAAAACTGATTGGTATGATGCAAAGATATATTAAAGCACTCCAACGAATAGAAAACGTCTTTGACTGCCTGTTTGTTTTCTGTCAATCGTGCTTCCAGCCAATAGGAGCCACGGGAAAAATCACGGGTTTCGAAAATCTTCATTATCCGGGGAATAAGAGAGATCAAATTTGTATTGCCTCTCAAGTCACAAGTGTTCGGTTGTCATAACTTCTTTGTGTTGTAGATTTATTCAGACCTTACATAACCTATAAAACTATTTTGTTTTGCATGTCGCGTTGTACTCAGAAAAGAAACGGACATTGAAAGGTTGTCATTTTTTTTTAATATGT
The DNA here is from genome assembly GCA_037355805.1 of Ixodes ricinus. Classification (NCBI taxonomy): domain Eukaryota; kingdom Metazoa; phylum Arthropoda; class Arachnida; order Ixodida; family Ixodidae; genus Ixodes; species Ixodes ricinus. The sequence continues at coordinate 200,469 of JAZHYW010015002.1, read as the reverse complement.
CGACTTCTACGGTTGAGATTTGTGGTTAAGTTGGTGCCACCGTGACTGAACATCGGTAGCTTTCTAAGCGAATGAGAAAAATAAAAGCTTGATTCTGCTGACGAAAACTGGCAAGCACAGAACATGTGATAGGCTTTACACTTATCGGCGTTCTGTCTGCGGGGCACCCCGTGAAGGCTCTTTCTGAGGCTCCTGACGTCTTCTTACGTTTCCAATAAGCTCGCATACGTTCTGCGGTCGTCTGCTTCGTAAAGGCAATGGCCGCAGTGCATGACGAGCGAGGTGTCTGAATGGCGTCACCCGCCACGGAGCCACTGTGTCAAAGATTCACTCCCATTTCTGGCAGACGCCGTGAGATGGCGCAACATGACAGGAGCTCGAGGAACCGTCCTTGTTTGCCCACGCGTTTCCAAAGCCACGACGTGTGCGACCGCGCCTGCGTGCCGAGCCCGAATCCGAGAGTTCCCCGCCGGGAGATTATACCAGCTAAGTATAGATTGACCTCGCGTGCGAAAGTGAATGCCTTCTTTGACTGTTCACAACAAATGAAGAAAAAAAATAATCTTAATAGTTCAGTCAGTAAAGCACTTGGCTCACAATCTCGAGGGTGTGGTTTCAAACTATGTCGAAGACTTTCTTCTCTCAAGTTATTTCTATATGGTTCCCGATATGTTCGTATTTCTGGTGGACATAACGATTTCTGGTGTCGGTTTTATCGTTACAGTCAAATGTTATCATTAAAAGAAATCGGCTCATACAACACATTTTGTGTTAAAGGCCTATTGAAATGACCAAGTTAGCCGATTCCATTTATATCCACACGGCCTCCCGATTTCACGGGACGGGTCGGATAGATATATTGCACGGACAACCTTCCGGAGTCCTGCCGGAGGAAACAGCGAAGCACATCTCGGTTTTGATATCGCGGGGGCGGAATAGCAGGCTCGTCAAATCAGCCTCAGCCCGGTTGCGCCACGGAGTTACTGTTGCAACGCCGCATTCGATCAACGGTTTGCTGGAAGCCCAAGTAGGTTTCTAGACTACTTTCCGAACCTTCCCCGGACATTCGGTTACTGTATGTCCGCCGTAGACGATTCTCAAGATGATGTGAGATTCGCCTTGAATTCAAGTTACGAAAGTAGAGGATAATTTATCTGGATTCTTGGGTCTTGTTACCGAAATTGAGTGCACAAAGATTACTTGTTTTGTTTTGTTCTTGCTGATACATTATAAAAAGGCTTTCCTGTTTACGGGGTTCTTTTTCTTTTTCCCTCAAGTTCGGTGGGGTGATTTTTTTAGTTTTTATTTAATTGTGTTTTTTTTTTGTATCAGTTGTTAGTATCGGCCAAAAACAAATCGGTGTTTATCCGGGCGTATGTTAGAATGGTATATTGACACGACAATAGGAATCCACCGACCTATGGAGCATACACGCGTTGCCCCAATTAGTCAGAAAACGTCCCCGTGCCGATAAGAGAAAGAAACGAGATAAGATATGTGTTTTTGGAAGAAAGATTCAGCCCCGCGAACAGTTTAAAGTGACTGTGTCCGGGTCAGCACAAAATGAAACTGTAATGAAGTACTTTCGTTCAAAGCAGCTTGGATTTTTCTTAGTCAGAGTACAGCTTCCATTCGGAGTTTTTCGGTTTATTCCGATACTAATAAAACCGGTAAGGGGATCAGGTGTCAGGGCATATCGGTATATACCGAAAACACGGAACTCTCGTTATAAACATTTGATACTTTATTTAAACCGAATGATTTGGTTCCAGCGAGTTATTTGCGATGTTCAGCAGGTTTCCAATTCAAACCATAGGTTTAGATTCACAACTTAAAAAGCTGTTTAGTAAGTTTGAAATTAATTCTCAAAAATTAGTTTTTTTCAGTTTTAGACGTCCGTTATGGCAGTTAGTTTGTTCTGGGAAAGTTGCTTTTTTTTTTTTCTGAAGCAACCTATTTTTATAGGTTCTTGAAAGATTTTGTTGAAACACCCGGTAGATGTTTCCTTTGTGTTCCTGCGCTCGTAATTTGAGGTGTTTATGGAGCTACGGAAGCAGCTACTGGCGTTACAGTTTCTGAGATTCACGTCACTCCGTGTGGGTGCCACCGAGATTGAGCTAAAAGTATTGCAAACGACCACACAAAAGCGTGCTGCGATTGACAGCGGTAGCTGCTGCTTTCTGAAAGGCATATTGAAGAAGATTAGCCTTCATCCAATGTGCTGCACAATGCTCCAATGCGTTCTTGCATTCAACGGAATTGATGTAAGACAGTGTGTGTGAGAAGATGTTCGCTTTTGGGTGCAACGATTCTGCGAGATGTCACATGCGAAAAAAAACACACACACACACAAAGGGGAGGGGGTTGAAACGCTTTCATAACGGGGCGCCTGCGACCGCGCTTGCGGTAGAAGAAGTAAAACGGTACGTATGCGAACTGTTCTGTAGGGGAGCGGAGCGTACACGAAAGCGAAACCTGGGCGGCGGTGCAGTGGGGAGGCGAGGGAGCGTGCCCGCGCAGCGCGACCACGTTTGGGTATATCGCAACGGCGGCTGCCGGCGGGGTTGAGAAAAGCGTCGCCGAAGCACGCTCTGGCGACGCTTTTATTTTGAATCGTGCGACGGTCTACAGGAAGAAGGGAAGGGGGAGCGAGAGAGAGCCTTGCCGTGTCGCCGTGTGTGAGGAACGACAGGGAGAAGGAGAGCAGTGCCCCTGCGGTTTTGGGGGGGGGGGGGGGGGGCGCTTGCTTTCGTACATAAGCACTTTTTATTTGGATCTAACGGAAACGCTCCGGGCTCTCCAACTTTAATTAAAGTTCTCCTGCACTTATTAGCCCTCGAACTCTCAGTGAAATATTTTGTGATAAAAGAACCCTTGCTGGGAATTTATAATCGCTATTATAATTATAACTTCCGATTTGCATAATCGATGCGTTGTGGCTGTCTACTACCAAGCTTGGTAGAAAGCATTAGACAGTGATATAAACAGTGTAGGTTCTGTTGTGAACTGTACACAAAAGAAGGCGCTATTGATCTTTCAGGTATGCCGCATGTGTAAAGCCTCCCGCTCCAGCTGTTTTCAAAAAGAGAAAGATTAACCCGACATAAATTTCGCTACTACTGCTACCGTCAGAATTAAATTTTCTGGTTGCCTCACACCACCCTTTAAAATCTCAGGAATATTGTTGGTTTTGTTTACGCTTGAGGGCAAGGTCACCACTATAGAGGCCTCCATGACGGCTATGGAGGCAATGGAATATACGGGACCATTAATGACAGAGAAGTTCAAGTGGCAAGGATACATAGGAAACGCCTCACCAGTGGAGGGTATAGCTCAAGTACTGATATTGAGGCTATCGGACAAAAATAATGGGAAAGAGCAGAACGGAGAGTTTCAACGGGTACGTCAACATGTGCAGGTGGTATACCAATAAAGTTGATAAAACAGTTAGGACCTAAATCTAAGGAAGCGTTAGGGAAAGCAGTAAGTAACATTTATCATTAAGAACCTCCTGAACAATGGAGGCTAAGCAGAATGAGTTTAATATGCTGTATAAGGGAAAAGGTGACAAAGCTGAAGTAATTATCGTTGTTGCTGAAGTAACTATCAGCAACAACGACAGCATGGCTCACATGCCCTGCTCTTGCATTTCGCAGGCATTCCTGGCGCTCCTCTTGCTGTGGTCATCGCCCTGCACGAACGCGTCAGCAAGCTACCCGGCCCTTTTTCTGCAATCACCAGATTGTGGTGGATACCAGTGCTCCGTCAGCGGTGCGTTTTCGGACTTGCCGCGTCTGGATCAGCCCCTCTTCACTGCGACGGCATCAACGACAGCGACATCAATTCCTGCAGCCAATTTAAACTGTCCGAAGACCGACCGTTTCTTCAGTGGGCACGGAAGCAGCAACAACGACAGCATGGCTCACATGCCCTGCTCTTGCATTTCGCAGGTTTGTAAATGCTTTCCACTCTACGCTAAAAAAACGACAACCGTTTTTTATTTCTGCTTCCGTGCCCACGGGTCATGTGTGAAACTCTTGGCGAATGTTACTCAATGATGTTATTGTTACTGTGCTCTGGGGACGTAGAGATGAACCCGGGACCCGTTACCCGTTCTGAGGTTTTGCTTGAGTTAGATTCGTTGCCTGATGAGCCCTCAGAACAAATGGCTGTTCTTTTTCACCTTCTGAAAGACCTTCAAGCGCGGTCAGTGCAATCTGCAAGGAGTCAAGCTGAGTTGGTTGCGGACTTAAAGTCAATTAAGGCTGGCCAAAAAAATATTGAAACCAAAATTGGCTGCATTCAGAAACGACTAGATGCCGTTGAAGAAAAAACTAACGCCCTTGACGATTTTGGGCAAAATATGTCCAGCTTCCAAAGTTCAGTGGAGACCATGACCACTCAGCAGAACCTTTTGCAATCACGCCTCGATGAGCTGGAGGACCAATCACGGCGTGACAACCTGCTTTTTTGGGGTATTCCTGATTCTCGTGAGTCATGGGAACAGTCCGAGGCGAAGATAAAAAGCGTTTTAACAGGCCTATTTGACGTCCTACCTGACAATGTAATCGAACGGGCTCATCGTCTCGGTACCCACTCGCCGAGTAAATGCCGTCCTATCATAGTCAAATTTTCAAGTTTTAAAATAAAGGAGAATGTACTTTCCGCGCGTACAAAATTGAAAGCAACAAACGTAACGGTCAGTGAAGACTTCTCGCCCGCCACGCGTCACGCGCGTAAGAAGCTAATCGCGTTTGCGAAAAACCAACCGGGCGCACCCACCTTCCAGCTGCGTTACAACAAAGTTATCATCAACAACAAGCATTACGTCTACCATCCGCTGAGTGATAGCGTAATCGAGCATGCGCCACTACTGACACAAGTGAACCGTCATCCAAGCACCGTGGCACGCGCAACCACGTAGGGAAACGCGAGGGGCAGTGGACAAAACTTAGCGTCTGTATCATTTCTTTTTTCTAACGTTCGCAGCATTGTTAACAAGCACGATTCCTTAACCTCTGCCATAGACACTTGCAATGCTGACGTAATAGTTCTAACCGAGACGTGGCTGCACTCGTATGTTCGGGATTGTGAAATTTTTTCGAGCGCTAATAATTTTTCCATTTATCGTTGCGACCGCACCTTTCGTCAGGGCGGTGGCGTCCTTCTGGCCATTTCCAAAGACTTCCCATCGCAATGCATTCATATTTCCAGTAACCTTGAAATTGTGTGGGCTCTCATTGAGCTAACTCATCAAAAAATAATTGTTGGTGCGTGTTATCGTCCCCCCACTTATTCCTCCACATTTGTGAATGAGCTTCACGACGCAACAAACATTGTTTCATCGCGCTTTCCCACGTTGCCTTTATTTTTGCTTGGCGATTTTAACATCCCGAACATAACATGGAACAGTGAACCACCCCTGATGCACCCTGTCTCCTCTCTAGCGAAGGAGTTTTTAGACTTTTGCTCTGTTTTTTCATTTACACAAGTTGTCAAGCAGCCTACGAGAATCACCCAGTCGGCAGCTAACACCCTTGACCTCGTATTGTCCTCTAGATCTGATTTCATTTCGGACATTACTTATTTGCCTGGTTTAAGCGACCATGCCCTCCTTTCATTTCACGTTAACCTGTCGAGACCTTTAGCTCCTAAAAAGTCGAAAACTTTTCGAAACTATAAAAAAGCTAATTTTGAAGCTATCAATAATGAACTATCAGCTTTCCTTGACATATTTTTGGAGGATTTCAATTTTCGTAGCGTACAAGCTAACTGGAATCTATATTTGGCGAAAGTTCACGAGCTAACCAATAAATACATCCCTACTTATACTGTTCGTCATAATCGTAACGCACCATGGTACAATCTTCACATCAAGCGTTTGTCAAACAAAAAAAACGTCTTTTTAAATCAGCCAAGCGATCTTCAAATAATGACCGCTGGATACCTTACAAACAGGCTGCCGACGAATATGTCTCAGCAGTAAAAAAAGCCAAGGAAGAATTTCAACAGCAAACGTTACCTTTAATGCTAACAACCGACACTAAAAAGTTCTGGCGCGTTATAAATCCGAAAGATGATAATAAAATAATCCTCATCGACGATACTGATAATGTAATCCCATCTAACCTGTGCGCGTCCACTCTTAATGAATGTTTTATACGCAACTTTTCAGAATCTGCGGATCCCTCTCTACCCTTCGTTCATTCGTACGATTACGCAGTAATGTTTCCCATATTGATTGAGCCAGCTGGGGTAGAACACCTACTTAGATCATTAAAGCCTTCTTCTGCCCCTGGTTGTGATCTAGTCAATCCAAAATTCTTAAAAAGCACAAGTGTTTATTCCTCTATCATACTAACAAAGATCTTTCAGCAGTCACTCGACAATGGTTTTCTACCCGCGGAATGGAAAGTCGGGAAGGTGATTCCACTCCACAAATCAGGTAACAAGACCTCTGCACTCAACTACCGACCCATATCACTCACCAGTATCCCCTGTAAAATTCTTGAACATATTCTGTTTTCCAATCTTGCTAACTTTCTCGAATCGAATTCATTTTTTACATTCGCGCAACATGGTTTTCGAAAAACTTACTCCTGTGAAACACAACTGGTGTCCTTCATGCATAAAATGAATATCATCCTCGACCACTCATCATCAGCAGATTGCATATTTTTAGATTTTTCCAAAGCATTCGATAAGGTCTGTCATAAGCTGCTGCTCTATAAACTGCGTCAACTAAACCTTGATCACAAACTTCTCACGTGGCTTGAATTCTTTCTTATTAACCGTTCACAATTTGTTTCAGCTAACGATCTAACATCCGAGCCGCGCAGTGTCCACTCTGGTGTACCGCAAGGCTCGGTGCTTGGTCCTCTTCTTTTTCTAATTTACATTAATGATCTCGCGTCAACTGTTTCCTCCCACATTCACTTGTTTGCTGATGACTGCGTACTTTTTCGTGAAATAACTTGCGATAATGACATAATCTGCCTTCAATCTGACCTTAACGCTATCTCTGTCTGGTGCGAAGCATGGCGCATGGAATTAAATATTAACAAGTGTAAACTAATGCATGTGTCCAGAAAACCTTGCCAATTGCCAAAATACTGCCTTAATAACATACCCCTCGACCCTGTATCCTCTTACAAGTATCTTGGCATTCATATTTCACATGATCTGACTTGGACCGCCCATACCACATACGTGATTAATAATGCTAACCGGATGTTGGGATACCTTCGACGTAATTTTGCCCGAGCATCTTCGTCATTAAAACTACTGCTTTACACCACGCTAATTCGCTCTAAATTGGAATACGCCGCGTCAGTTTGGGATCCCAGCCAAGAAAACCTAATAAACTCACTCGAAATGGTCCAAAATAATTCTGTTCGTTTTATACTTTCTAACTATAACCGAACCGCGAGCATAAGTTCAATGAAGTCTAGCCTCAGCCTGCCATCTCTCGCATCTCGCCGTAAAGCTTTTCGTCTCAGTCTCTTTCATAAATTGTTTTACCATTCACATCTGCACGACGAACTTATTTTACCTCCTCAGTACATCTCACCTCGGTTTGATCATGCTAATAAGGTTGGAATTCCATCAGCCAGAACTAACGCTTTCTTTCAGTCATTTCTGCCACGCACATCTGACGAGTGGAATCGCCTTCCTGCTTCAATAGCCACTATCGAAGACTCCCATCACTTCAAGAGCGCCTTAGCTAACATTGTATGATTATATGCCATTTTTTTGTTTATTTGTATTACCATTTTTGCTGTACTCTGTTTGTTTAATTTCTTCTTGATTGTTACCACTCCCCTCTCTAATGCCTTTGGCCCTGAGGGGTTATACTAAATAAATAAATAAATAAATAAATAAATAAAACAGTAATATCAGTAGTCTAGAGGTTGGCAATGCAGATTATCAAAGAGAAATTTCCGGCATGGTTAGAACATGAGAATGTGCTAGGAAAGCTGCAAAAACGGGTTTAAAAAACAAAAAGAGGTTAGAGGTCAATATATTTTAATTTACACTGTGTATCGAGGTAGCATGAAAATGAAAGTAGACCACTCTGGTTTGCAGTCTTAGATATAAGGGGGCTTGCAACAATGTCATTCAAGGCAATTTGCGGAACATAATGAGGAACATGAATGTGGACGACGTAATATTGAAATTTTAAAGGATATTTACAAAAGCAACATGGGGATAATGACACTGGAAAGGAAAGGGGACAAAGCCAATATAAATAAAACGAGGGCTTAGACAAAGGTCGCCCATTGTCGCCATTGTTGCTCATGTCGTAGTCTCTGAGAATTAGAGGAAAAGCTGGAGAAAGCGCAATCTTGGATCGACCTTTCATACGACAGGCAGCGTCAAAAGATCAAACAGTCATTACCAGGTCTGATGTATGCTGATGACATCAGTGATAATGGCAGATAGCATCATATATCTTGAGTCCCTAATGTATATATGTGGCGCGAAGGGCCACACGTTAGGCTTAGAATTCAGTAGTGACAAATGAGCGGTCATGGTGTTCAATGATGACGGAATTGCAGCAGCTAAAGCTTCAAGGATTACAGGTTGCACGAGTCTATAAATATAAGTATATAGGAGTATGGATAAACTGGGGTATAGAATACCTCAATGAACATGCAAAATGCGTAGCTGGTAAGGGCAACAGAAACGCAGCTGTAATGTAAAATATAGCACTGTGGAACTATAACAGGTATAAGGTGGTGTCGGAAATCTGGAAAGGAGTTATGGTTCCGGGCCTCACTTTCACTAATGCAATTTTGTGCATAAAACTGGGCTTCCAGACAAGGCCAGAAATACAGCAACGTGAAGTAGGTAGATTGGCTCTGGGAGCACATGGTAAAACACCGAATCAAGCTGTACAGGATGATATGTAATGGTCCTCATTCGAGGGCGGGGAAACTAGCAGTAAGATGGAATTTGAGGATAGGATAAGAGGAATAGATGCAGAACGATGGGCACGGAGAGTTCCTAGCTATTTACACGTGAGCAGCGTCGATACAAAATGGAGAAAGCGGACTAGAAAACTATATATCTAATATATATGGGCAATAGCAGGAAGGCGGATGAGAGAATAAAGGTTAAGAAGAGAGTTAAAGAAATTGAGAGGCAACTACGGGAAGCAGACATGCAGACTAAATCGACCTTGGAAATTTACAGATCATTTAAGAAGGACATAGGCTAAGGAGCCCATCTTCGACACTTCTAGGGGGAGCTCTTTGTTGTTCCAGGCGAGGACGGGAGTGGTACGGACTAAGATATATAGAGCTAGATATCAGGAAGTAGATAGGGTGTGTGAAGCTTGTGGAGAGGAGGAGATGGTTGAGCGCTTGATGCGTTACTGTAAGGGTCTTCACCCTGCAGTAGCTGGGGAGGTGACTAATTTAACAAACGCACTGGTATTTAACGAGAGTGAGGGCAAAATAGACACGGGGAAGGTGGAGATAACCAAGAAAAGATTATCTGACTGGTGGCATAGGTCGAGGGAAGGATGAATATTTTCTTATTCCTTTCCGGGCGACCCGTAGGGCAGAAGGGGGGGGGGGGGCACCCGGTTGCATAGAGGCGCCTCCGTTGTACGGATCGTATATACATTTTAGGAATAAATCTCGAGATATTAACCTCTATGTTCAATAAATAATAATAAAAAAAAATTGGCTAGGTGGCGCAAGTCGTTACTCGATTCAAAGGGTTCAGCCGCATCCATCCATCCAAACAAAAAAAGGCGAATAGATATCCCTTGTTTCGAGTATTTACACCACTGCAGCTGAGCTTTCCAAAGGGCAACCGACTTCAGGCGCGCTCTCCGCGCTAGAGGACATTCGATCGGATCGGGCGAGGGGTCTGCTAGGAGAGCTGGACAGGTGTCCGTCCCAGCCAGGCCACTACACGCCGCTAAAGTACCTTGATAAAATTCACACTTCTCGTTTCCTACAACACGGCCGGGCTAAAATGAAAAGGCGCGCTTTCTTAGCGGGTGTTTCTCTCTGTCATCGGTGCGGCCGCCGCGACCTTACCCCTCCTAACCGTCCTAGAGCGCTTGAATTCATTCTAGCAAGACGCCCTAATCTCACCGTGTTCGCCTCTTGGCTCCGGAGTTGAATTAAAGAAAGTTCTAGACTTTCAAAGCTACAGACTTGATCTGGCCGCCGGCCTGCAGGGACTTACGCAAAAAATATTTTTCTACCTCTTCTAGAAAAAACAAAACGAATTTTTTATATCAGCGTTTACTTATCGTATACGCCAAAAGTATTTCAATCAGCGTACTGCGGTTGTTTCATATAAGTACACGGGCACACAGTTTCAATCAAGGTGGTCGGAACAGTTCTTCAGGGTGGTTCAGACAGCACTCGGGTGGCGTTGTCGCGCCCCCAAGCTATAGAAAAACTCCGATTGCTTCTAAATCGAAAGTAAAGACCATAAAAGGAGTGCCTCTGTCTAGCTCGGCCGTGCCTACAAGTACGGCAACCGTTGTTTTGAAACCGCGCAAGACTCGTGTCACGAACGGGTCATCCGCACCATTCACTTCCTATATGTAGGGCCGCTCATTTCTGTGCTGCGCCTCCATTTGCTTCCAAGGGCCGCGTGCCTCGCGGATTTGACGCCGCTTGTAACACAAACACATCAAGGGGCCTTACGCGCCACCGGCCAACCGCGACACCCGCCCAAAATATAAATGAAACATAGAAAAAGAGGTGGAAATCTGCGAAGACCAAACCCACTGCCGTATCGTCTCTCCGCTGCGTCCTATTTGTCGCTCCCGTAGGGTGAGATGCGTTTACAATTGACACTTCAATGTCGCTGACTACGAAGCTCGCATCTACCGCAACTCTCGCGCGTCGGCTCGCAACACCGAGATATAGGAAGACGGCATGTTCTAGACACATTACAGCTCATAGGGTTACTTCTGTTGCCGTTCTGCGACCACCGCCGCGGGTTGGGGATATTGGGTTTTATGTTATGGTTATGCAGTATCTTAATTACATTACTTATACCCTATCTGTAGGTCATCTTGGTTTCGAGCCGAAAAATGCGCTCATTTGGAAAGACTCTCCACGGTCAGTGCCTCGGTCACGCTAATAGATAAGACGGTTTGCACCCATTGTCTAGTGCGTTTCTACTTTGTATATCGGTCCTACCACATTAATTATACGAAGACTGTCAGCAGATTTGTTCCGTATACATATGCATACGGAGTTCGAACCTGCTTCAGGCCTGTCTTCAGATAATTCTGTTATAATGTCCGATGCGAACACCGTGAAGTTGCGGTGTTACTGCGGCTTCAGTGTATACGGGTGCCTGCCTCGGAAGGCGGCGACACTGTATACCATTTTGTTCCACTCTGCTTTTTTGTTTACTTCCCCTATCGACGCATAAAGAGGGCGTCTTCCGGCAAGAGCTCTTCGTTTTTCCCCGCGCCTCGATGCCGTTGTGTGTCGCGCTATTTTTTTCCCATTCTTCTCGCGATCGCAGGCTGTCGTCCCCGGCTACTACAAAGAGCGGCACCATCCCGAGAAGATGACACAGCCCGCGTCGGCGCACGCACATTCCCTAGCTCCGAGGAGTTCGCGGCGCATCGCTGGCCTCAACCCGATTAGAGCCGAAGCCGGGGAGCCATCGCAGGTCTAAAGGCGCTTCCGGAAATCTCGCGTTAAGCAAATGAGGGCGGGCAGCTCAGGCTAATGGAAGCCGGCGCTCCGGTCAATCCATGGCCTCGGCGAAACAGCGTCGCGAGATGCCGGCGCTGCGCTGGCTCGAATTGCGGCCGCGGTCGGGACGGGGATTGCGTGCGCTTATTCTGCGTTAGCCTCACGTTCGCCAGATTAGTCCGGGGAATTTACGGCGCCGGTGTTCGGGTGGCTGCCCGGCGGGCGTTTGGCACTCGCCGAGTTATATGCCTAATTTGGTCGAGCGCGTGCCTGTGCAATGCGGTCGCGGCGCAGCTCGTGGAGGATTTGAAACATTTTTCATTCGTGCGCACGGGGTGTAATCCCGACAGACAGCGGGGTTCGACCATCGCAGTGAAAAGCCAAGTCAGGGATGCCTCGGCGCTTGTTTCATCACTGAAGCAGCGCTGAATTAGCGCTGCATTGTGTGTGTAAGCATGGAAAAGGCCGGGTCCTATGCGGCGGAGCTCTGACCGCCGTGTTTTCAGCGTCGAGTTGGCGCTGTCCTGTATGTGTGGGCCTTTAAACTTACATGGAGCTCAAAGAATGCAACCGGTGGTCAAAGCCGCGGAGGGTGCTAGCGTGCATGCTCGTGGGATGGAATGAACTTCTGCTGCCAGAAGACTATGCCCCGCTTTCGATATTCTCGATGTGCAGTTTGGATTAGTGACCCCGGAGGGACAACTTAGCAAGCTCAGGGCGTGTATCTGATGTTCACGCTTCCTGCCTCGTGGTTGGTTTTTCTGGCGTCTGATTGGCTAATTCCGCGATACAATAAGATGCCCGTATTTCGCCGTGCGTTTGTTAGGCCTTCGGTGATATCGTGTGGATGGTTGACCTCCCTCTCTTGTGTGTGTAGGCGCGAGAGCATCGCCACATGGCCGAAAGGAACTCATGCACCTGTTCAAACTGGGAATCTTTATCTTTTAAATATCACACCGCTTTCAGAAACGACAGAAATAGTCCTGTACCACCTTCAGCATAACCTCTATATTGTCTAGATGCGCGAGCGGATACTTTTGGTATCGAGCTTCCTCCGGGCGATTGTTTGTGCAGCCGTGAAGCACACTCTAAAGCAAGGGCGGTACATCCAGCATTCATACCTCTTGAATCGCTTGTCGCTTGGCGTACTCTAATGACGGAAATAAACAAGCACAAATTAATGGATTAATTTTTTGTTGTCCATGCTGCATGGAGAGGATATGTGTGGGAAAATAGTATAGAACGCATTCGAGATAAAACGAAGCAATAAAGTAACAACACGTTGCTAGCGTGCAACCATTTCTACGCCATACTTAGCAAATTACCCACCTCCTCCCCTCCCCCCCCCCCGCAAAAAAAAATAATAAAACATCAGGGAGCTTGCGGTACTGCAGAAGGCTGCTCAGATACCCCACAATATGACTCATTTGTCGACGGACAAACGTCGCTGTCTGTCGATATCACGAGGAGAGGTCATTACGGGTGCGCCAGGGCAGTCGCAATATCCCGCCAGGCTCGATTAGGTCTGGAACGTCATTCCATGTTTCAGTTGGCGCGCTTAATAGCAGTCACGCCTCACACTGTCCACACGCTTAATTATCCGGCGCCCGCCAAGGTTTCCTGAGGCAGTGTTGTATACGGAGTGGCGTTCCAGGGAACGACGTTCTTGGTACCCGTTCCTGTTAGAAGGAACGGAGGATAACGCCGCCGTTCCATTTTTGCGTCGATGGAACTGGAACGGGAACTCTTTATGTTTTTCAAGGAACGGCGAGAGGAACGCCGTTCCTTTTTGCAATTTTGCGCGAATTTAGTTGACATTTAGGCCTCTTATTAACGACCAGTTCAACCTCCGATTTCAAGAAATGGGAAAGTGTCCGAAAGAGGGCGTCGAAAACAAGAGCACTGGAACAAGTGTGAATATGGCGACTCGACACGCAGTTTGATATCCATATTTTTACTCGCTCGCTTTTTTTTATCGACGAATTAAGCAGAAAAATATTTTAGTAATGTACCCGAGTGTAACGTGAATCTTAGAAGTGTGACGGGAAATATGCGCTCCTTTTCAATCATGGGCTGGTGAGTAAAAATCAATATGATTTAAATCATGATTTTAAATCAGACCAGTTTTTCTATTATGATTTAAATTAAACCTTCCTCCCAAAAATAATCCCAAGTATATATAGTCGTTATTTAGTTTGTCTAGTGTTTGATGCTTTCTATAGTGTGCACTTGTTTTCTACTAAAATCAAAGAATCGTCAAGCAAGAGAGATCGATATCTCGCCGAACACGAGCAAAAAGCAGTGCTCTTCTGAGCAAATCGGAGCCTCGAGCCTTTTTTAAACCTTCCAGTTAATTCGTCAGTTACGTAACTCCTATTGCAAGCAAATCGGAACGTAAGAGAAAAAGATTTTTTTTTAGCGAGCTAAAAATTAAAACTAAAAAAACCCCAAGAACATCGAGCTATTTTTGTTTTAGTTTGGCGGGTGTTACATCAATGAAAAGTGGTAAATTAAACTGTACTTTAAATTTACGCCAATTCTTTCGTCCGCATTGTTATCTGTGATCGGACGGTTTGATCAAAGAATCTGCAATGTTTACCATTACATGTAGGGATGAAGAGCCACTAAGTTTAGCTACCGTGATTTAAATAAAGATTAATGCGATTTATATCAAATAAACCCGAATTAATTGATTAATAAAGAAAACCATTAGATTTACTACCCTGTTTCGAAACACCGAAACTTGTAACGGGATCCGAGATTGAGAAAGAACGTGAAACGAGTTTTCATTCGCGTTTCGGAGGCACGTGTAGCACACACTGCCCCGGGTCCTCGATCGGACGTTGTACTCGTCTCGCGCTCGTCTCCGTCGGCCGGCCGCAGCCTCTTGCGTCAGCCGAGTTGTCGCTGCGGCGGAGACGGCCGTTCCAGACGACCGCACGAACCGAAAGACGGCAACAGCGCAAAGCCGTCTTCACGGCCACGGATGTCTGTGCGGCGTCTAGACGGCGCGCATTAGCCAGTTCCTCTTTCTTCTCAGTCTACAGCCGGGCGTAACTGGTTTCGCGGACACGTGCGCTTTGTGGAGTCCCCGAGTGAATAGTGCAACGAGATGCAGACGGAGCTTTAATAGCTTCCTTTGAACATTTCAGTCAATGAGGAAGGGCTATCGGTATCACTTACAACTTAAGGAATACAGGGCGCGGCGCTCCGCCGCTATTGGGATAGCGACGTGTGATCCGACAAGAACGCCCAACGACGAATCACGAATAAAAAGGTGCGAACAAGCCACGCTCGGCGTGTTTCTTAAGCTGTCATTTGATTGGTAATAACCCCTTTTTTTTGTACACGTTAAAGGCCCCTGTCAGACGGGCACCCTAAAGTCCTTCGGAATAAACTCCTGGAAAGATTCGGCGAATCAGCTCACGATTCGCCGTCGCCGTGTTTTGATTGGCTCTTATTGAAGGATAGTGGGTAGACCTCAATGCTTTGAGCTCTACCCACTATTCTTTAATCAGAGCCAATCAGAGCTCGGCGTCTTGCAACCCCTGCAAAAGAAGCAGACGACTTGCTCTTCGCATTGGTGTGGACGGGTCGTCGATCATCCAAGGGGTTCGTCCTGAAGTCCTTGGAGAATCAGCGAATTAAAGAATCGGCGAACCAGCTCGAGCCAATGGGCATGCGCTTAGTCGAGATCACGACCTGATTCGTCGATTTGTTCTTTTAAAGGAGTTGATTTTCCAGGATTAAGATGTCTGTCAAACAGGGATACTGGTTCGCACATTTTCGTTCGAGGTTGATCGACTGCTTACGACGAGATCAGAGTGGCGCCATTTAACGGGTAGAACTGGCCTACTTCCGTTCTGCGTGTATTTACTCATCTTTTTACGCATTATTATTTTAACCTGGACTCGAATTCTGACAATGTTATTAGACACCGCGTTTTCTAGATATTGCGTACATTTGATCTCGAAAATACTGAGATACCAACAGCCGTGTTCAGGAAATACACGCAAACCGGATATAAGCCCGTGCTACGCAATAGATGGCGCTAGAGTAACCTCGTGGTTAGAGTTTCTGTATGGGCTCCTATTCGCGACTCCAGCAAAACGGACGCCGCCAAGCGGGAAAACCGGGAACCAGCCGGTCCAGGTCGCTCCGCGCCCCTCCGCGTCTCTGGTGGCTTTCGCGGACACGTGTTGTCGGCGCGCGGTGGTGTGCGATGTAAATTGACGAAGGTCCAAAAATTTCTTAAGTTTGCCTGAGTGTTCATTAGTGTGGTGAAGCCTCAGCAGATTGTTTCCTTCCATCACGTGTTTGAAAGCCCGTTTACTCCACAACACACGGTCGCGTGCTTTCGATTTCTTGGATGGGGAGGAATCACGGAAAAGCGTTTTGATTTCTTGTCTGTCTTGAATCACATTCAAAGTGACGACTACTTGGTAACTGATAAGTGGTTTCTTTATAAGGATGTAGAACAGTGGACTGAGGACGACAGACGAGGTGTTTCACTGGAGGGAACACCAATGTTGCAGTCAAGTGAAAGGTTCGATGGCTGCTTTTCTAGAGTTTGGTTGTGCTCGATTAGCTTCAAGTTTGAGCCACCCACGCCGGCCGGTGCGTTGGCTATTCATCTTGGCTGCTTTTCGCCGAAAAAACCTCTAGACCACACTGAAGGAGTTGGGCTGATTTCGCAATTACTTGATTCAGGAAAACCTGCTCGCTGCATATGATTAATGAGGAAAATTATCTGCTTTCAAAAGGTGGGGGACGCGTCTCGCAAAGTTAGAAGCTGTCACGGCATTAGGATCTATCGCCCCTCCAATATTTGTATTATACCCCCGTCGAAGCCAGCAGCAATATACGTCTACATTGCTCAGGTTGACCGGCCACAAAAAATACTCATTTTCTCCGTTCAGGATTCGAAGTCAAGTTCAATGCAGAGATGTTCTGAGTGAATCTCCGATGAAGACTCTCCTCAGTTAGTCCGCATTCGTCTCCGTGCTACCGGCTAGAACCATTTGGCTAAGTTTAAGTAGTATCTCTCTGTCTGTCAAATATACTTTTATTCAGCAGTTCACGTAATAGCTAGTCAACTAAGTTCATATTTCAACCCGAAGGATATTCTAATTTCGCTTTAGTGGGACATAGTACGTAATATAATACATAACCCGCTCGTCAAAATTACTTCTCGATTGCTACTAAAACCTAAACAGAAATACGAGTATCAGCTGCTTAGTGAAGCGCCAGCGGGTTAACATGCTCCTTGGCTCAAGAAGCGCTTGCTTAATTTTCGTAATTTTCCTGCAGCCTGTGTTGTTGACCGAGCAGACGACTGGAGCTGTTTCTTAAACGCGGATACGCACAAAACCTCGATTTCTCAGACAGATAAGTCGCATGGTCGAGGCATGCGAGTTAGCTAAAAATTACTCTCGGTGGAACAATTCTGTAGCCATCGCCGCTTTCCTTAGATGATCAAAACTAATTAGAGTCTATTACCGTTTCTCTGGAGCCCATAGTTTCGGTTTTCAACGAAGTCTCCGAAACGAAAGTTTGACATGAAAATAACAAAAAAACACCGGCAAAACAAAACTATGCTCGGCAAGTGTATGCGCACCGGCTACACTAAACCGTCTCAGTTCAAATACCTATAAAATTGGGCATTAAACAAAAGAAAATCTGTTAAACTGAATGCGCCACCCGTTCAGGCGGCCCGGCCGAGCCGACGCGACCTGGACTCAGCCGCCATCTTTGTTTGGTAATGGCGCCCCCTATAGGTCGCTGGAGTCGCGAATACGGAGCCAGAGCTGCGCGTTCATCCCCGTAGCGGCGGCTTTCCTGTGCGGCATCCGGAGTCTGCCCCTCACGTGACTGAATTTGGCGAATAGCGGCGCCGTGCCTTCGAGGCGCGCGGCGCGCTCTATCTTATTCACAACGCTTACACACACAAAAGAAAGGAAACGTACGGCGGGGCGCGCGCAACGTCTACTTTCCTGCACGACACTTGATCCGGCTCCTCAAGTGATCGGATCTCGGCGAATAGCGGCGCGGAAACACGTGGAAAACAGACGCGCAACTCTGGCTGCCGTAGGGAGCATATACAGGGACCCTACTCGTGGTTATCAGTGACAAGCGGTCGCAACGCGTTAACTCCCACTCAAATGCAAATGTCCGAACTACGCGTTTACGGTTTCAGAGACAAAAGTGATGCGCGCCTTTTTGCCACTGATGAGGCTCCAAGATCATTTTTGTCACGCATTAGCAGATCGAATGAAAACCAATGATTCACGTCGCCTAGCGTATCGCCGTGGGACTGTATTCACGAAGGGCCTTCTGAAAGTGCAGAGCATGCAGTGCGTCGAATAATGCGATACCACCGGAATTCCTCGTCTGAGCGCGGAGCACTGTTATAATTTAAAATGAGCGTAGTGAGGTGAGCGGTTTCCGAGTCGAAATTTGCAAGAGTGCAGGACTGGAAAATTTATTAAGACGGTAGGTTGGGCTAGTTGGTTGTACATTCTTGAAGTAAAACGCTTAAAGACGGGAACAGAAAGAAATAGATGCTAACAGGACACGTATTAAACCAGCTAGATGTGCTTTACATGTGCACCTTTTCCGTTCGCCAGAAGGGAGGCAGGCGTGGGGCGCGTCTTGATTTTCGCTGTGTGTATAGACTACAAAGCGGTTTAACGGAGCGTCATTTGATGACCACGGTAAGACGAGTGCAGCTAGGCGTCTGACTGTTCTCCGCCATTTCCGTTATTTGTTTTGTCGATTTTCATTAGCGTTGGCTTTGGTGGGTAAATCTCACAGGCAAGGTGAGTGGCTCCGCCGACTAGAGAAATCAAGAATCGCGACTGGGGACGTATTTGGGTCGCCTTAACCCGCGTGTCATGCGTGAATTAAATGGTGCAGTTTTACTGGCAATTTCGCAGTTGCGATGTCTCTAGTGCGGCAAAAAAAGCGTGGTGCTGAACTGCGAAATCGAAAGCGAAATCGCACCACGTGATTCAGCCTCAAGTGCACCTTTGGAGTCACCCCGGCGGTGTCTGCTAATAAAGACCTCTATGCATAATAATCGAGTGCCAACAAATCATTTCTTATGTCACCGGCTACTCTTGGCAGGTCGATTGCAACGCATGGAGCATCGAGCGAACTGGAAAACACTGCCTTCGAAGTTGGAGCACAGGAACCCATGAACCGGGGTCACATTACATAATACAGAATACAGTCTTCAAACCCTAGTCACCGCAATATCCGTGGTTCGAATCCCGCGTGCCAAGTGCGGGGCTACCTTATGGTGCGAGCCTCCAGAACGTGAAGGCAGCGCCTCGCGAATCCGTCCGCGACGGTTCATGTGCCCGGTGGCGCGGTAACACGAGCCGGGCAGCGTTCCTTCCGAGGGTTGGAGATAGGCGGCGGAAGCCTTATTAGGAACGCCTCGTTAGTCCCACCCACGGTGGACCCACCGGACGGGCTAAGAGTCACTGTTTCGTCCGGGCAGGGCAGCTAACTTGCCCGAAGGGTGGGACCCCTTGGGCTCTGTTCCCAGTCTATGCAAAAAGACGACGCGTAGTCTCTGCTTCGTCGACGTTTTCGGTATCCCCCAACACGCGGCTCTGACATCACGCAGCTGCGGTGGCGCTGTCGACGGCACTGCGCATGCGCAGACGCTTCACTTCACGCGAATACGGTTTCTGCGCACGCGCAGTGCCCACACCTGGTGTGGGCAAACGCGGGCTTGTTTGTAAACAGCGTGTCGGTCTATATACGGGCAGACATTGAGGGAGAGGAGGAGTCGAGAGCGTGTATGGAAATTGAAACAACGAGCTCTGATTCGAATGATTAGTGACGCAAAGCTAGCTGCTTTGCCTGTACTCACTGTTCGAACAGTGAGTCAAAGGCAGCTCAGGAACTTACTGCTACGCCTGGTGTCCGGGTACAGGTAAGGAGTGGACGTGTTTAAAAGGCAAGGTGAAATGTTCTTTATATATTAATTATAATTGTAATCCTACAACACATCGCGGGAAAAATAAAGCCACGAGCACGAGATAACTGAAGCTATGTTATCTCGCGCTGCAAAATATCGCGAGCCTCAAACTGAAAAAAAAAGCGTACGAATGAAATCCTACGAGATGAATATATTGCCTCGATTCTAATAGAATCTTCGGTAAATCTGCGGAACCATGTTGCGATAGATATCCAAACCTTGTTACATGATAACTTCTGAAAGAAGCGCCAATATATGGCGTATTGTATGCGATATATGCGTCGTTTCTCCTTCAGCACAGACGCAGCTGACGCTATGAGCCTATGGCTCCAATCATACAGTATCAAAAGTGCAACATCATGGTGTTCGTCATGTTTCTTTACGTGTTCTATCATCGCCCAGCCTATTAAAAAAAAAAAGAAAATGGCCTAGTGATTTGCTATTGTCACTGCCTGATCGGTCCCATTACCTTGAAGCGTTTGGCTGCGTCTGAACTTAAGCTGAAACTAAGTATAGCATCCCCGTCATCTAGTCCCCTAAACCCCATTTCATATTTCTAACGGTACGCCAATGCGATGTCGCTGACTTGAAACAGATCATGCTCAGATGCTTCGCTCTTCCCAAGAAAAGAGGTTCTGTAATTGACCAGTTGGCATGCGTTAAACATGAATCAAATCCGAATGTTATAAAAAAAGATACACTAAGAAAATATACAAACGACACTACTTGGTGTTTCGTGTGTGTACGTTTCTTTTCTCTCTGTTTTTGGGGCCTTTATAGATTTTCATTAATATCTCCACGACGCACACTTCCCACACTTTGTCAGTCAAGTAATCCGCGATGATTCGGAGCAGGCACTAGCGATGATCTTTATTTCTGTGCAAGAGAGAAAATGTCGTCATATACGGGATGCTACGAGAGAGATTGAAGCGAAGCGGTCGTCTTGCAGCCAATGATTCGCTCAATTCATCGACTGAGCTCAGGGGACGCACATTTAGCGCGGCAACTCTTTGATCTTCAATTGGAATCCTAAGGCAGAATTTCTCCACCCAGCGGAGGGGCGGCTGAATGAGATCGGTAATACTGTTGAAAATTTGATACAATTATGGTAATTCCTTATTTCCTCTTGGAGGACCAGAGTTCATTCGAAAGGTCTGCGAAGTTGGACGGATTACCGAGTAGTATGATGTTCCCAGGCTTTGTCAGAAAGGATTGCGTTCGTCTCTTCGTTACCTTCTCATATTTTTATACTTTTGGCAAACATAAGAGGTATGGATGGACCCTACTCCACTCTCTTCAATATTGGCCATATAAAGTTACAACAGAATTATATAACTAATTGAAGAGTCGCTTCTTAATCTAGCTAATTATCGTAATCTAAACCCTAAGACACGGAGAAAGAAAACAACGAACAAGAAGACACAAAATCTTTAAATTGGCATGATGTTACCCAACCAGATCGCGAGCGTGCATACTTTCTGCTTGTAGCTTATTACGTCGGTTCATAAGGTAAACCCATATTTTATGTCGTCCGAAAAAAAAAATCGGGGAGTTCGGGACTTTGATAATGAGTAGACTTGCCTATCTATCGAGTTACCTTCCCGCAATCCAATTCCATACTTCATTGATTAGATTCCATCATGGTACCAGCTTATGCTCATCAGTTCAGTTAACTGCGAATCAGAAGGGAACAGTGGTTTTGGTCGCATATTATCGAATCGAATGTAGGATAGTTTCTCTAAGCCTTCCACTACTGCAACATGCTTAAACGAAAACCCAGCTGAACTTGTAGAGGTCGTTGCGAAGCTTCCACTTGTCAGGTTTTAAGCTAAGTTAAATTTAATCCAACTAAATTGACTGTGGCCTCCGAAAGTCTAATGCCTGCTGTGATGTTGTTTGTGATTGTCGATGGAATGAATCACACGAGATAGCTGGATGCGTTAGGAAAGCATTTGCTGAACAATAAAGAAAAATAAAGATATTTACACTGGGCGTTATATACATGTATCAGTTAAAAGGGCACCGGCAGGTCAAAATTAATATATTTTTATTATTGAAACGATTGAAAACGTTGTCTGGACATTACCCTCAATATTCGAAACTTGGGAGCTCAGTATTTATGAAGTAAAAAACAATTTCCCAAAGCCGAATTTGAAGTTCCCGCGCGATCCGTGCCAGTGCAGTGACGTCATAGATTGAGTCGTCCAGCCACTCGAGTTTCTCTCACGCCTTCGAACCGTCCCGAGACCCGAAGTGTCGTGTTCGCCCGCGTCCGGCGATCAACCGCTCCCCTCCGTGCATGCCGCCCATCGCTCTGAGCAGACGACGCTTGACTTTCGAGTTCTAAGTTCTTTGAGGGCCTTTTCGGCGATCTCAAATTGTTTGAAACGCTGTCAGGTCCAAGATAATGCGCAGTAGACTTTATGAGCGACGTGAGGGGCCACGTCGCGCCGGTTCTGCCTGAAAGGCTGTCCCGGCGGAGTCGCAACCGAAACTACGGTACGCAGACACCAAACCCCAGTTGTTTGAACCGTTTGACGATTTCCTTTTCGAAGTCTGAGTGGTCGGCGGGCACCTATAAAAGAGAACTTCGTCCGATTCCCCGACTCACCGATCCTCCCCAGTGCATATGCTGAGCGCCGCCATGTTTTCCGGGGAGGAAAAAAAGCCAGAAGGCGACATCACTCCGGACTCTGATTTTTCGGCATTTCAAAAAGAAGGGTTGTAGTGCGTTCGAACTTGCGTAAAAAACATGTTTTACGAATGCCGTTAATAAATATGAAATAAATGTCGCTTACAAAGCTTCTAAATTTCAAATTCGATTACGTCACAAATAAGGAAGAAGCGAGGAGGTTAAAAGAGGGAGAAGAGACCGCCAAAGATAAAAAGGACGCGTGAGCGCTTGGGGAATTTTTTTTCGCGTTTTATTTGTTTTGCGTGATTATGCCTAAAACTTGCATTGTTCTAAAAAAACGAAAAGAAAGTTTTGGGTGTCTGTTTTTTTAAATCGCCGCGGGTGAGCCCCGTTGAGTGCGCTTCTTACCCATCACCGGTGCACTGCGGAGAAGCCACACCCGCGGAAGAGAGCTCCGCGGGTGTAGCTTTCCCGCAGTGGACCGTTATCGGTAAGAGTGCGCTCAGCGAAGCTAGCGGCCAGCCTACCGCGATTTTCGCACTTCGAAAAAATACGAATATCGCACTTCATCTCGAAGCAAATATGAAATAAGTGTATTATTAGAAACTACTATTGAAAAAGTCGCATTTTTGCACGGAATCGAGGGCCTGTGACACTAGTTATATCGTTAAGTCAGAGCATATATTCGATGCCGTCAACATAACTGTCAATAATTTGTTACTTTAACTTTTAGTCTACTTAAGGGTCCAGTCAAGTTACTGGATATATCTAATTAAAAAAAAAGATTGATATAGAGATTGTGAGAAAGGAAGATAGATCGATAAATCTAACACCTATAATCTCGTTGGAAGAATATGGGCAGGGATAATCAGAAATCGCAACAACAAACGAATATCACTGGAGACTATTGAATACTATCCCTGCCTCTTTGCCGTTGCTCGTCGTCGTTGTTTGTCTTGGTCGCTTATCGACCTCGTCCGTTAGTGTCGTGGTTTGTCGACGCGTAATTCGGCTGTGGGATTCATCGTCGCTGTGGTTCTTTGTCGTGGTTCCTAGTCGTCGTTGTTTGCTGTCTTGGTTCATGTTGCTCGTAGGGACGTTGAACGTGGGTGGACGACGTCTCTACCAGTATGTCACAAATTAAATAGGACAGAGGACTGTGAAACAAATAGGCATCTTGTGTTAATCCATTGTACAGATCACATTGATAGCTGCGTCACGTCACGGCAAAGTCGTTGGCTCAGTTGTGTTCGTTTACAGTCATACACCTTACAGTTCTCTCTGCGTCGAACGGCGCGACGCGTCAGCGTCACCGCCAACGCGTCTTTCAGTGTCGCACAACAAGCGCGACGCTAGCAGGCGGCGACGCCAAGACGTCCGCGTCGGCTCCTTTGCGTCGTACTCTCGTCGAGTTTCAGCGCGTTTTCCGCTTGGGGCTGCTCAGGGATCCACCAACGACGAGGTAATGCGTGGGCTCTTCTTCTAGGTGGTATTGGACGAACGGATACGGCTGAACCCTTTAATCAGGCAGCTGCTTGCGCCACTTATGCTCCGTTCACCCTTAGGCTGAGACTAGAAGCTCCGCCTTCAGCGCGAACTCTCTGGCTTCCGCGGTGCTTTGGTTACGCGTGCCTGTGCCTTCACACTTGTGTTAGCAAGAGTAGAAAGCTCGCGCTGAAAGCGAAGCTTCTAGTTTCAGCTTAAGTTTGAACGGAGCGTAGCCGAAGCTTTTAATTTCAGCGGTTAACTCCGATTCAATTCGGAATTAACTAAGAATAACGACAAATGGTTCTTTATCGCGACGTCACGGCAACTGTGACCATCTAGTGGGCACTACTCGAGGTCTATGCTGACGTTTGTTGCACAATAACCGTATAATAAATCGGATTGCCAATGCTGTGGCGTAGCGTGTCGCGTAAACAAAATGTCTGTCCCGCCCGTCGTTAAGTCTTTTTTTTTTTTTAACTACCTAGTGGTACCCGTCAAAGCGTGGTTGAAGGAAAAGGGGTTATTTCTTCCTTGGGCGATAGATCGTTTCGTGTGCAAGACGCCGGAAACAATGAAGCACTTCTTATTTTTTGTTGTTACGTGGGCTTTTTTGGGGGGATATACTACACAGGACGTTGAAAAAGGACTTGGTTATAAGTTATAACCCACGAAACAATTCGTTTCCTTCCAGTCTAAGAGGGAAACGCGTTCCCTTATGAATTGTTTATGGTACTTGATCAGCATAGCTCGCAGAAAAACCGGATGGAACTGCGTCATGCAGGCCTGCAAATTAAACCGGCAAGTATTCAATTTTATTGACGTGGTAACGCAGGTCCAGTCTGTGTGTTGCAGAACTCGCTGACACTGCGCCCGACTAAAGCCCCTTTATACGGAAAAGTAGCGACATCCTTTGATACACAGCGGATACACAGTGGAACAGTTCACTGGGCCGTTTGACTCGGCACTTAGCGCCTGGAGAGCTAGAAAAGTGCAGTACGAGACACTGTCGTTTTGGTTGCTGCGAACGCAACCGATGCAAATCTCCGAGCGAAATGGACGGCGAACTGTGGCGCTCCAAGCTCCACGGCACGCCGTTCAGTGCTGCCGTTGCGCTTTATATCACCAGGAAAACCTTTATACCCTTCTCCCCCGCCCCCCAACTCTTCTCTCAACATTATCGTCAAATGAACGTATCTTCTTCAAAGGCTTCCGCTCGGCGACAATGACGGCAGCGTCGCTGCCTCCGGCAGGGCAGTTATTCCCCGAGCAGCAGCGTGAGCAGCGTCCTCCGTGCGACCGTTACGCAAGGATGCACCGCACGCGGTCGTAAACGGGGGAAAGCGTCCTCAAGTGCTCGTCGGTCAGCTCGTCGTCGGCGGGTCGTCTGCTGGTCGGAAGGGGCGGTGCTCTGGGCCAACCGGGACCGGCTCGGGGTATGCCGGTCACGGGGTTTTATTTTTTTGTGTTTATGGAATGCGGAGCAGACGATCAAGTGTGGCGGTTGCGTCCCGGTAGGCAGATGGCCTCCCTCGCCGACCACCGTAATTCTAGGGCAGTGGTGGCCTGTTCTCAAAGGGGTCTGTTGCTTGCTCGTTTGTTTTCGAGTGTCCAGATGGAAATCTGAAAGGAGTTTGGTCTTCATAAGCGCTCTAAAATGGTTCAGTGGTTGGGCACGCAGTATGACGCTTAACGGCTGTCTTCCTTTACAGGTGAGTTTTTCAAAGACCTGGTGGTCGGTCAACGAACCTCGCTTCTGCGCTATTTCGCTTATATATATATATATATATATGGTGGTTGAGCACGCAACAGCTTTGTCGTCTCGTGCGTACACCCTCAGACGTTCTTGAATCTGTACGATTCAGCGTCGCACTCAGCCCACCACTCATCGCTACTCCTTGCCTTATTAAAAGAGACATGCCAACCCTTTGTCACGTGACCTATAGTCACAGTTTAACAAACACAAAGCGTGGCTTCTTACTTTTTGATTGGTTCATAGGCGGTCTCATTGGCTCACGCTGCGATCACATTGGCCAAGTAGCGATAATAAGAAGCTCAAGAGTCGCTGCGCCCTGCGGTTTTATTATTATTTTAAATCGATCGTGATTATAGATTGTCATCGCTGTATGTTCACCATCATCCTTCCCATTGGCTGAACCGACTAGGGGAAGCTCGATGATTGGTGTTTGGTCTACAGTGGGATCCTTCGTAACCAAATTTTTTATTAATTTTATTTATTTTTATTTTTGGGGGGGGAGGGGGGAGGGGGGCGGGGCGGGGGGGGGGAGTAAGTGGCTGGGATGTCCATGACTTGGGGTGCGGAGGGGGGGGAGAGGGGGGATCAAAATGCATGTGTATAGGTATTATAGGGTCGGCTGAATTTGTTTTGTTTTTCGGAGGGGATTGGGGGGAGGCTGAAGCCCCTGAAGCTTCTCCTGGCTACGCCCCTGCATCCCGTCCCAGCGAGTCTGGCCCTGCAACCTGCAAGACGTTGCGGGGACCGGGAGCAACGGGATACTTGAAACCTCAAACCGGAAATAGTTTTACGATGTTGTGGTCTTGGGTTGTTCAGCTACTTGTCCGTTGAAAGTCGACCACCGTCCGAATCTGTCGTGGGGAAGCAAAGGGACCCTGTCCTACAAACTGGCTCCTTCGCTCCGGCTCGTAGTATTAGGGCTTGTCTACAAAGAAAAAGGGAAGAGGTTCCTTTCTACGAATGGCCCGGAAAATGACAGCTCTAGTTGTTTTGATGATCGACGTTGAAATAGCCCAAATGTTTTGCAAACTTTAGTAACATTAAAAAAACTTTACAAATTAAGCAAGGCCGTTCCACCCGCCATTCTTTTCTCGAGAACGTAACGAGCTTTCGTTACGTGTTATCTAGATAGCAACATTGGAACACGCCGACCGCGGAAATTTATTCCGTGGTCCCGTTTGCAAAACAAACGCGCAATGATGCGGTGCCTTCGTTTTTCTAAATCCGCTTAGCCCTGAAGCCTGAGGTTGAACAAAAAGACGACCATAAACTTCAGACTTAGAAAAACTATAAAAAAAGAAAGAAGAAGAAAAAGCCGGTGCTGTCAGCAGCCTCTTTGGGCCACGACGCATGAAAGAAAGGATCCCGTTACGTCCTGACGAGATGATGGCACGCGGGAGAGACACAGCCTTCCGGTTGCCAACTTCCGTTTCTATGATACCTTCATGAAGTTAGCAGAGATCTCCTACCGAGCCGCGATTTTTCCCTCGGGCGCAGCCAAAGGTTTGCCTTTAGAGCTCAGCGGCCGACTAAAGCACCAACGCCGGGTGCCCCGCGCTCCTTTCGGCCAGTGGTGTCAGGACCCGTCGCGAGAGCCGGACTTAACGGCCACCTTTTTTGATGGCCGCTGCGGCCTGCCAAACGGGGGCTGCGGAAGCTGGCCCGCACTCGTCGCGGAAGCCGCGTTCTTTTTACGGCGGCCAGGCTTAAAGTAGAAGCGGAAGCACACGGCGGGAAGCCATTAGTATGCGAACCGGAGGCAGCAGGCCTGCCCTTGGACAGTCTGGGGACGCCCTAGCGCTTCGGTCGGACGGCTCGCGAGTACCCTGCTGCTGCTGCTGCTGCCCGGAACGCTTTTCACGTCAGTTTTCTACGGAGAGATAGCGTTCCCGCCGCGTGGTCCTGCTTCACTTCTCCCGCGTAGAATGATGACGTTGCTGCTTTTGATAGACAGCTGAACGAGGTTCCCACTCTACCGTTAGGTCGATGATAACGTGCGTGACGATTTTCACCTTGGCTTTAGCAAACCGGACAGATTAAGACGACATCGATAAACAGTAGCCTATTCTTTCACCGTGAAATGTTACCTTTCCAAAAAGGTTCCAGGTGGTCTATATAAATCGGATTTACATATTAATACCCTTTTCAACTTTCTACTTAGTCTTGTTGCATTGACAGTTTTCGATAGAGTTTCTACCAGACTTTCTTTAGAAAGAAGTGAACTTGAATAGGCACGCTCAGTCTGCGATACTGGTACAGGAATTTATATATCAGCTCTTGAGGCCGTTCCACACCGGTCAGTGAGTGTCATACTCTCTAAGTACTATCGCACGTCATCTGTCCTGTCAATGAAATGTAGTCTCTCACTACTCCTACTTTCTACTCGTCGTATGATCTCTCGTCTCTGTTTCTTTCATAAAATCTACGACAGTAATTACAGGCTAAAAGCTCGACTAATTAATAGATCTCATCTACATTACTTCACGCCTCGACCATAACTGCTAAGTGGAAACATCCACATGTAACCTACCTCTTTCTACAATTCTTTAATTCCCAAAACCTCTTGTGCTTGGAACCGCTTCACGCCTCTATAAAGACTATCTGTGATATTTATTAGGTTTAAGGAACCACTAGTTAAATATTATTTCTGTTTTGAGCTGTTGTGAGCTTGTACAACAAATTTTACTTATGTTTTTATTTCAAAATCTCCGCCTCCTCTGTAATGCTTCGGCCTTGATGGTGTAATGAATAAATAAATAAAATAAATAAATTGAAATATATAGAGTATATATACAGACGCTTGAAATGCTATAGAAATTCTTTCAGCACCTCACATTAGTCTCTCCGCCGGCATGTTTCTATAGAATTTCTGTAGACTACATTTGATACAATATCAAGAAGCAACACCACACCAAGTTGGGAATTCCTGAGGAGGGTGTTTTTGCCATTTTGTCAAATACTTATGGGCCTTTGAAATGCTTTGTAATGGGATATACAAATTAGAAACCCTTAAGCCGGGGTCACACTGCTTATACATTATACAAAAGACAGTCTGCATAGAGATTCGAACGGAATTCACCGCTGATTTGTGCTTCGAATGCAGCCTGCCAATGATTGATTGATTGAAACGTTTATTTGAAAGACCCCGCCTCTGGCTTGTGGGCCTCATGTGGAGTTCAAGGGGAAACCATGCAGGTAACGCGGCATTCGAACCACGGATATTGCGGTGACTCGTGCTTTGCAGACTGTCTTTTGAGTGATGAATAAGCAGGGTGACCCCGGTTTTAGGCTACATATTTCATACGAAATATTGGCGAGAGAAAAGCAACTGGTTTGTAATCTTTCTTACAGTGAGGTGATGATCGTTCAAACGATTGCCTCTCAAGTGTAGGGTCAACAACGTGGTGGGGCAGTCAATGTCCCTATGTCACTAGTATTACGAGTGCTTCGTGACATGTGTATATGCAGTATCTGCGTGTGTTCACCCGGCATGTGGCGAGTGCATGCTTCCATCAACGTAGTTTAACAAACCTAAAAGTAATGTTCAGAATTCGTGTGCGAAACACTGGCCACTTATTTATAGAAAAAGCCTAAAACATGCTCAGAATATACATCTGTTAGCTATACAATATATATCTTTTTTTTCTATACACTGAATTCCGTAAAATATTCATTTAGAATAGAAAAGCGGACAAACGGTGATAGAACGTTACTAAAGAATTGGATACAGTTCGTTTAAGACATCTATAGCCTCTATATAAAAATCTCGTAGGAAGTGGTTAAGTATTTGTTTAAAGGACACGTCGGACGCTCAAGATCCCATCAAATTCCCGCATCCAGCCGAACTGGCATGCAGCCTGTTCGACGTTCCCAATATCCCGCGAGGTGTCACAGAGCTGGGGTGAAGCTGACCCTGCGAACCCCGATTTGATGTCCTTAGGTTACACTGTCTCCATGTCCTTACGTCATACTATGGCTCACACAGCATAGAAAAGACACGATGCAGACAGAATGACAGGATTACCTGCGGATACTCTTCAAGCGTCCTATAAACACGTTTGCTTCATTCATACGTGTACTTCTAACATGTCTAAAGACACTGTTCTCTGATCCATCTGACCATCATAGAAGGAAGCGACATGGCCCAAAAAGGTGTCTTCACTATGTTTATTATTAGCGGTGTGAAGGCGGCTTCACGCGCAATGTTTGGACTCCGAAAGCGCCCGAGATCTCCGAACGTGTGTGCTTCCTTGTTGCGCGCACTCCGGCTGCACACCGTCGCCGTCAATCTTCCCGTCAGCCGAGGTCTGCCGTCGTCGCGCTCTTTTCCTTGCTCCCTTTCCGCGCGGCCTTTACCGTTCTTCGGGTGGTTGGCGGCGACAGCGGTCATCCAGCCGTGTCCCAGCCTTCGCGGTTGAACCGCGCGGAGATTTCCCAACAACGACCGACCCGGCACAGTCAGGTGCGACGTGTGTTTTATCCTGACGAATCCTTAGCGAAACGCGATAAACCCGCAAAAAACTAATTGTGTACATTTTGTATAAAAAAAGTGCCCTTTAATTATATCTTGAGTGCACCGCAATATAACAGCAAAAACTGGAGTCGCATAATAAAGATATGCAGTATATTTATGTTCAGTGGTCCCGTGCATGTCTCTAAGGAAAAAAAGTCTGCCTGTTTTAAGCGTTGTAGGAGAAACTGTCGTAAACATTGCAATATTTTACTTTTTTCTTTTTTGAAGTGATGAGTTTGCGTACTGAAGATGCAAGAAGATGCTAAAAGGCATTCATCACATTTGCGTAAAGGTTTTCGCTAAAGTGTTTTCATTTACACTTTAAGGATGGGATGAGCCGAGTGGCAGCTAGAAGTCGCACATTAATCACTTCCTCGATGTATAAATTAAATGAACGTGCTGTACCCTGGAAGTTTTCGCGTGCATTCCAGTTTCATATAACTTTTTCTTCTTCTAATTCTTCACGTGTAGATTTGTATCTTTCAGAAATTGCCACTATTATTTAATCAAAAACAAATTTTTAGTGGCCGTGCATACGTAACCGCGCTTTTATGAAATAGCTTGGAACAATATTCGTATGTTCTGAATTGAAGTGCGATCTTGGGTTACTTTTTTGCATGTTTCTACCCCAAAACCACACTAAAAAAAATGGTACAAGTTTAAAATGGGCCGTGCAACGATATTCGCTTGGAATATTTTCACTTTACACGAACTCACCGGCACTAGTGGGACCCAAGTATCCTCGCACGCAACGCCACTGACCAAGAAACTCTTTGTAAGATGCAATTTCATAGACGAAAGCGAGCGTTTTCTTTCAGTCTTTCCTTCGCAAAACTTGACGACGTAGCTGGGTTGTCGCAGACCCCCCAGTGACGATATTTGAATCCGGCTCATACATTGAACTCGATCGCTGCTTGAGCGCTCGATTTGGGCTCGTGATAATCAATAGCTCGACAAGCATTCAGGTAGTGGCCCTTTGTCCAGTCGCTGCAGTGACGACTTTAGCCCACCCATAACTATGTCTGGAACTCAGCGTGTGTACTGTGCTTTGCCAACCTCAGCGCGTAGCTATGATCAACATCGGCGGCGTATTATCGAATCCAGATCCCGTGACCGCTTGATCTGGCTGCAAGTTGAGGAAGTGAACGCTGCTCGTTTTTCTTTAATTTTTTTTTCTGCGACTTCAATTGCGAGGGCCGAAAAGCAAACGCGTGTTTCACGGTCATTGGGGATTTCTTAGCAAACTGTTACCGCGTTCCGCGTACATCATCCTCGCTCGAGAGAGCTCCCTCGTCGTACGGTCAGGACCTTTCGCGAAGGGGAACGGCCGCGTGGTCCCTGCAGTCGCGTCTCTGTTCCGTTCGTTTTCGGCGACGCTTCTCGGATACGTCCCGCGAGCGAGGCGTGGACTCCAAGTTTTACTAGAAGTGTGCTGCCTCAAGGTGTCTCCGACTGGTTGTGTTTACCGCGTCCAAAAAGTGGTCCCTCCATTCCCGCCTGATGGCGTCATAGAAGTGTCAAGCTGTCGCCGGTCGCGATCCTGGCGGTGTCCCAGCAGCGGCGGTGTATGAGGCAGACGCCTGTTCTGCTGCAGGTCTCTCCAGTGGGGCAGTCCACGGAAGCTACGGCAGCCAGAAATCGGGACGCCGCGACGACAGCGACACTCGCGTTCGCTCGTGCTTTTCGTTAGCATGTCTACGACCAACCGCCAGGATCGCGACATCCGACAGCATGACACTCAGGCTTCTTTGCACGTCTTCATTCGAGGCCTTCGCTTCGCACTGTGGAGCTACTCGCACACCGCTGGACTTCCGGTCTGGGGCTGTGGGCGGAAGGCCCCATGTGAGGCGTGTATTCCTGCGTTGTTTTGAAAGGAACCTGACGAAAACATGCCTTTTCGTCAAACCGCCGCGACTGGGGCTGTGCCAAAAGAGTCGAGAAAGGTTTGAAGATCAGTTTTCATGTTCTCGGTTCGTCCGAGAACATGGATATGTGGTAAACCAGCCGCCGCCGGACCACAATTGCTTGGGCGGGAAGCACTTTGGGTTGAATTCACGGATACTTGTGGTCATCAGATTTATTTGTTTTGTTCCAACATGAACGCCGGAAAACCCTCAAGTTGTACGGCCCACCTGCGGACTACGTTCAGTGCGTCTTGAAGTTCGAACGGCCGTCTGGTCGTTCGAACTGTCGTCTGCTCTTTCAAACGCTTCTGCTTGTCGTCTGCTCTTTTAGACGACACCGACCCGTAGACCAAATGTTGGCCCGGTACTTGCGTTAAGAAGTAAGCGCAGGCCTCAAAAGACTTAAGTTTGAAGGTTGGTAAGCAGGCTCGACGTAAACAGTAGAGACAAGGAGATGTTGATTATTGTTACCAGCGGCCATCACCGACTTGTTATGCCTGATTCACTTCGTCCGATTCTGCTTGCGATTTTCAGTATCGACGTCGACCATCTCAGCTGCGGTTCACGCTTTTGCAGCCCGAGCGACGTCGCGACTGAAAATTGCGAGCGAAATCTCATCATGTGAATCAGGCTTTAGCGTACATTCTGCGGCGTCCACGCGGAATGAATCGCCGCATGTCGAGATTATTCACGCGAAGTTTTGCGGTGTAACGAGCTTCGCTGATTTCGCTGACGCCGCTCATGTAGTCAGACATTGTCAGGAAGACGTAAAATCAACAATTCGAAAGCGATAAAGGGCAGGGGACTCACACCGACGCCGATAACATCGCATTTCAATGGTTTGTTTATGGGCGACGGCGAGCTTGTTGCCCACACCCCCATCGCGCATGCGCGGCGCCGGTGGTGTCCGCTAGGGGCGCTCCGGGCGCTCCGGTTTGTTTGTAAACATGTTTTTTATAGTTGGAGCTAGACGGCATGCAAGTTCTGCACGTTGCGCACCACGTGCGTTTGTTTACCCTCCGAACGCGACCACGTGCTTATGTTTACCCCTCATCTCGACCAATGACGTGCGCACGCTTGACTGCCTCATCATCGCGCGTTCACTTTGAGTTCTCTGTGTTGTCTCTTTGATTGACGTGCTCCTCCTTGGGTTCCGCCAAAGACGCATTTTGGAACTCTTGCTCTCCGTATAGAGATTCTCAAAACGGCACCGCAGTTAGAATTGCGGATACTTTAGCTGAAATTCATTGAAGTTAACGTGGCAGGATGCATTCTTACAAGTACATATACTTAGAGTTACAGTTATTCCTAAGAAAGTAACAAACTACTTTCAAAATACCTTTCTAAGTCTTTTGACGCCGAGGCGTGCCGAGGCGTGCTGCGACTGCTCTCCAGTGGTTAACTTTCCAAAATGGAATTTCAGAATGAACACTTAGTTTCGTCCGCCCATTCTTCCCGTGCAAAGTCACCGTAAACGGGGCTTCGGTAACTAAATATGATAGCGCGCCTGTCGCCGGGGCACGTGGAACGAAAGCTCCCGGTGCAGGATTCCAGGGCTCAATCCCTTTCCCTGCTCGTTTAGATCTAGACGAGCATTGTACCGGTGTGCAGTCGTGCATAACTAGGGACTTTTAGCAGACCGTACGCTAGAGCCTCACGTTGCCAGAGGGAGCTCTTACCTTCACTTTGAAGCATGGATTGGGCACGCAGCTGTTGGGCCCGCAATCCCCAGCATACGATCTGCTAAAACTCTCTAATATAGCGTCATGCACGTTGAAGAACCCAGCCTAGCAGTGACACTACATTGTTTAATTTTATCATCTACAACTACACTATGTGCTTTAAAACACGCCCGACCCGAGTTCAGAAAGTGGTTCTCCCTCAGTTGGGGGCTGGCAATTCCGATGAATGTCCGAACTCTTTTTTTATACGCCTATGTATCGAGCAATTCTTTTAGTCGTTTCTGGACGCTCTCTGATTGTCCGAGGACGTCTCTGAAAACCCTCTAAGCCAGACGAATCACTCGGTGTGCGTGCCACGCCGTAAGAGGACCGTCCCACGCAACCTGCGTTCGTTTTCTCCGCACGACTTCCGAATCTCGGTGGCGGCCAAGGTCAGCACGAACAGTCGTCGTCGTCACGAACCAGATACCGGTCCAAGTGGCAGGGCGCTCTCTCTGCCCGTCACGGGGCCCTCCGGGAAAACATTGGCGATCGGAAAGACCCTTCGGGCTATCCGCAGCTGAGCATCGTTTATTTGAGATGCACCCCTTCTTCCAAAAAAGCAACAACAGGGTGTTTCCACGTCAGATAGTGCAATGATGGTCCGGGTTAATATATATATATATATATATATATATATATATGCAAAAAATATATATGTTAAGAGCATCATGTTCTTGGGATATATGCGCATGACGTAGCTCATTTTCTTCCTGAGATATAAAATTTCGAAGCTCTAGCAGTGGAGATTGCCAAGGTATAGCTATGGTAATTTGCACGGCCGTCAATTTTACACCGAAGCATGCAGGTTGTAATAAATTTTCTACCTATTTTATGAAAGGTTTACATGTGCATAGAATATTAAAAATTACAATAAAAGATTTCTATGCAAACGTATTTGCGAAACACGTCAGATAAACAAGTTTTAGAGACACGTTCAAACATTATTTACCAGCGAACTACTAAAACGATTATCTTTAAATTCATTTTATAAATACATAAAAAATATGCTTAAACATTAGTTTAGTTCTGCTATTAATGCAGAAACGCAACTCGTTTATCTAAATGTGGCAAAATTGCACGTCAGCATGAAAACAAAACAAAAAAAAAGCTTCACTTTTTAATTTTTTAAAGTCTCCTTAACCGCTTACTCCGACTTGGACTAACTTGTGATGGCAGAACATTGGGTAACGTATGGCCACCAACGACAGCCCTCACTCAAACTGAGCTTATGGGGGCTTTGCACGCACGACGTTGACTCCGAAGATACATTTTCTAGAACTGCAAAGGCTGTACAGCGGTGCTGCTCTATCATAGGCTGTAAACATTTATGGTGTCCCTGGTTTAGCTTCATATATGTGTTTCCTCCCTTTGCCTCCTAAGACCCCTCCCCTCCTCCTTTTCAAAACTTGCCTTATTTTTCTATATTAATGTGGGTGGATTTAATAGTTCTTAATTATGCCCAACGTGTTTTAATTAATAGGGTACTTTGAAATGTATTAAGTACAAAGTTAATTACTAAAGTAATTATAACCCAATTATTCCAAATACTTATTAAAGCGATAGCGTTTAGGATCTCGTGTCGCAGAAAATCCGGCGTCGTTAGGACCTTAAAATGATAATCCCATTACGAAACGCGCGCAGCCGCGTTTGACGTCACGTGTGACGTCACACGGGCTGTAACGTCATTACCCTATCGACCCGCTGAATTTGGCGGGAAAATGTTCCCGCCAAATCTAGTCCGTAATATCCCCGCCGAACTTAGCGGAAGAATTTCCCGACAAATTTAGCGGAAAATATTCCGCTAAGTTTAGCGGGTCGATAGGGTCATGACGTCACAGCCACGTGTGACCAACGTTATTAGATTACCTCAGTTGTGGAACTCTCGCTGAAAGGGGTACCCCCCCCCCCCTCACTCACTTCAATCCGCCTGCCGTCGTTCGTAGCGCCACCTATAGTACACTTTCGTTTCATAACTGTGCGTTCCAAAGAGCACAGCTGAAGCGCCAAATGGCGATCACAACGCCGCCAATTCTCCCGCAGCGGTCACTCGAGGAACTGCACGTGACATCTATGTTGGCTTCAATCGGCCACTTCGGAGCCGAAACAGATACGGTGGAAGCGGGTGCCACCCCCATCTCCGAAGCGGACGCGCCGCGAAATACTACCGAAGTCAGGACGCGCTACCTGAAATCACCGCTGAGGCATGGTTGTATAAAAACAATATTAATTGTGTTGCAAAACCTTGCAGACTAAAGATTTTAGAAAACATCACGCGCCCCTCATTTTGTATTAAACTCCAATAAAAGTTACTGCAAAAAGAGTTTTTTTACGTTAGTTTTTACGTTTCTAGTAACGTTGAACCGTACGTATCCCGATTCCCATAGAATACACAGTTACCAAAGCAGCCGTCCGGCGGCGCGTCGAGCGACGCCGGGCGAGTCGTGGTGAGTGAGGGGGGGGGGTACTGTTCGAGCATGCAGCGTCTATGAGCAGTTCCGTAACTGAGCTAATCTAATAACGTTGCGTGTGACGTTATGTGACGTCACGTGACACGTTACACTACCGACTAGACCACGCACACACGCTTGCACGACTTGTAAAGGAGCGTGGGTTTTTATGAGAAGGCATTGTGAACGGGGCGTTCCACTGTTAAACGAGAAGCTTAAGCGTCCCCCAAGATTTTTTTTATATATTTTCCCTTTAGCAGGAACATAATCAAATCAACCCTTTTTCAGTGCAATGCGTACTTTTCAAAGGAACGATTTGGCCCGCGTTTCGTGAATCCCCCTGTATGTATAGCTGAGCGCTTCTCCGAAGGACATGACACTCCCATAATGTATATCTTACAGAAATGTACAAAATATGACCCGATCCATCACTGCATCAATTTACACGGAAAAACCCAACAACGAAACCCTCGTGGTTATGAAGTTCTATCTGTATTCCATTGGGTACGCCTGGATACTTAGAAAGGGTAAGCTGGCTTGTTTGTCGTCACACAATGTGGAACACCAAGATACCGACTCGCCAGATACTACTTCCCTCGCATTGTTTTCGCGGGGTAGACCTCTCTCGTGCGAGAGCTTTAGGTTTCGCGGTAATGTGCTGTGCATACAGTTCTCAAATGCCGGCGGCAGTGGCGGCCGCCGAGAGTCCTTCGTGAGCTAATGGCCCGGCGAAGGGTATAGGGTTTTAGGAGGCAAAGTAAGAAGACACAAGTGTGAAACCAGAGCATGACTCTCTATACCCTATACAATAGAGCAGCACCGCTGTACAGCTTTTGTTGGTTGTTAAAAAAGGTCTCCTTGGAGCCGACGTCGTCCGGCAAAGTCCATGATAACGAAGACAAGCTAGCTCAATTTGAGCGAAGGTTTTTCTTTTGTTATTTTTCCCTTAAGGAGGTCAAATGTTACTGAGTGTTTTGACATCACAAGTTAGTTCAAGTCACTGTAAATGGTTAAAAACTAAAACAAAAGTGGAGTGTTTTAAATATTAACGTGCAATTTTGCCACATTTAGATAACTAAACTGCGTTTCTGGTTTAATAATTTAACTACAATAATGACATCGTATTTTTCCTATATATTCGTAGAATGCTTTGAAAGATAATCATGTTTTTAATATTTTGCGTCGCTTTGATATGAAGTAGTTCGTTGGTAAATCATTTGAGGATGTGTCTCTAAAACGCCTTTAGTAGACGTGTTTCCTAATTTTTTTTTGCAGAGAACCATTTTATTTTAAGTTCTAATATTCTGTGTACATATCGTAATCCTTTCATAAAATGAGTAGAACAAAATATTACTACCGCCATGCTTCGGTGTGAAATTGATGGCTGTGCTAATACCACCGCGAAACCTTGGCAATCTCCACGCCTTGGGATTCGAAATTTTATATCTCCGGAAGAAAATTAGTTACGACCTTCGCATAAAGCTGGATGCTCCTCCAATAAACGATGCTTTAACATATCTTGGTTTACATAACTATAAAAAATATGACCCGGACCATCACTGCACGATCTGGCGCGGAAACACCCCACAACAGAAATCTGAGGTTTTTTTTTTTTTATTGCTTACAAGAGATTTTTTTGTAAAGTGCCTGGATAGGACAGGGTTTAGAGAAGGGGCACGTTTTAACGAAGCTCGGTTTAGAGAGATCAAAGTCTCAGTTCAGATCAATGCCGCTCATCGAGAAAAGGACGCTGCTTAAAAAAGAGGCTCCCCTATTTCGGGTAATGTATCACAGAGACGCTTAGTAACCCCCCCCCCCCCTCCCCTCCTTCCACCGGTTACGCCGCGTCACGGCGGCTCATTACAAAAATGTTAACCCCGGCCGAATTCGCTAAAAGGAAGCTCATTACTACTAAAAACTGAGCTTCTCTATGAGGCGATTCGATAAACTGGGATCGGTAAAACGGCGTTCGCTAAAACGAGCTTCTTTTCTAAACCGCATGCCTCCGTGTGCCCATCAGCCGTCAGAAGTGACGAGCTCTACTAATGGCCGACGGCACACTTGAAGAGCACGTCAAAGGGGCGGAGGGGAAGCGGAAAATCTTTTCACGAAGCGACGGACCTCGGGCTGTGGCAAGAGACGGCGAGCACGCGATTGGGCTCGTTCCGGGGTGAGCCCGGCCGGAGCACGAAGGGAGACGCGCGGATCGACCGGCGTGACCGCGTCGGAGCGTCCAACTCATGTGGCGGGCCTTGTTATGTAAAACTGGACCGCCGGCAGCCACGTTTCCTTTGTTCGCGGTTGGAACGTGGACGCGGAATGAGACACATGCGGTGCTTGTGTGTGGCCCCCGTGCTACTGCCCTCAGCTGATAGTGGAGCGTGAGCTGCATGCCGACTGGGCCAATCGTACGTCGGATATCGGTCTCGTGACCGCGCTTTCCGCGTGTGTTTGCGTGTTGTGTTATTCGGGGGAAGCGTGGTCACGGGACCCAAGGACGCCGGTTGTTTGGGACGAGCGCGTGTGTTGCATCCCAGTCGAACGTGCCAGTGAGTGGAGAATGAATCTCAAAGTGTTCCTTCATAGGGTTCTTGTTATCTTTCTTTGGTACAATTGTGGAGGACAGGCTCGGCGAAGCTGTATAGTGAAACGCTTATTTCCTTTTTACCCCTCTTCACTCGAACGAAACAAAATTTGATCCTAAGTTCCGGAGGTATAGCTCTCACCAGTCCTCTTAATAAACGGGATAGGGGTGTAAACCGTCCCTCACCCCTCAATAAAAGATTAAAAAAAAGATAAATGTAACTCCTATTGTTTTCCTTTCATTCGTAGCACTTACAATAGTGTACGTGATCGAGGTCATGGCCGTCGGAGGCGCTGATTTTTTGGGCTAACTCTTCCGCTGGACGTTGCAGCTTCAAGAACTCGTGCTACTAGCTTTTCATTCATTGTATCTTGTCGGTTTGGATAGTGACTCTCTGTCTGCTCTGTGTGTCCCAGAGAATCGCCGTACAACACCACGAATAAGCACGCGCGCATTTCCACCCTTGAACCTAGCACTCGAGGTGAGTTCGCTGCACCGCCTGCGCCTTTAAAAGTGCTGCGCACAACGTGTGAGAGGGAGTGAGTACAAGTTCAGTTTGCCCGTGGAAAAAGAACAACGTAGGAATAAGTATATATCGGGCATATACTTATCGTTACGTTTTCAGAATATTCATTGTAGCGTTATTCTTTTTGTTTTCTTTCTTTCGTCGGGTATTTGTATGTTCACATACAAAGGCGCAGCTTGCCCCGTAGCCGTCGTGCGAAAAGGAAGCAAAAAACGACTGGGAAAAATCTTTGAACGCGACACACGGAAGCAATTGTAATGACATAGGCATATATTTTCGCCGGAGATCGTTAGGAGAGTTCAGCTACGCTTGGCGCGCTTGGGGCGGCGTATTTTTAAGTGCCTCCTCCGGATGCGTTTTCGTCGGTACGGAGAAAAACAATCGAGAAGCGCCGTAAAACGGTCCGTTTCCCCCGCGCGCGGTCTTTGGCGCGCCGACCTTTCTCCATTGTCTCCGCGCGAATGGCGGACGCTTGACCCGATGGGACGGACGGGCCGAGCTTATGCTGTCTGCTCGCTCCCCTTGCCTCCCTTTGTTTTCCGGGCGCCGCCTTTGTTTGTGCATGGAACGCGTGAAACTGTACAATCTCAGAAGCTCTGGACTGTTTGCTTTCCCGTGACGCACTTGGAGCAGCCGTCGTGTGCCTTCTCTAATCAATCCAACCAATAGGGAGTTTTCTTAGATCGTTCCGCCCATTCCGATAAAGACATCCGATAACGGTATGATGTATGCGCAAGGTCGCCGGCGGGGTATCGGGCACCGTTATCGGATTGATCGGAATGATGTACAAATGCTCACTGATAAGAAGGGCGAGCGTTATTGAGGTTCAATCGAGGCTCGGAATATAAAAATGCGTCGTCCTTCTTATTGACTGCGCTGATTTGAGGAATCCCGGTAATTAGTGTTGCATAGTTCATCATAAAAAAATGAGACAGCTAACTTATATTTTTGACGTTGCATTGCGGTGGTGTAGCATTTCCGATGTTACACGAAAACCTTGCTCCCAGCGAGCGCTGTTTCGATATTTATAACTATCCGTGCTCGGTGCCCGCAGTCTTTTCGTGATCACGCGCTCGTTTATCGAGAATGAGTTGGTGTCAGTCTCGACTCCGGTGATCCTCGAACGACGTCCAGCGCTTCCCCGAGCTGGACGGATGCCACACGGGCCATAAAGCCACCGAACGGTGGAGACGCAGAAAAAGGGAGCCCGTGCCCGCGGCGAGATCTCTTCGCGTGAGATATGTGCCAATATGTTCGGTTTGCGGCGGCCGGCCATTTAGGTCAAGCACGCGGGCCGGCACGGAACGGAGCTCGGCCATTCGTTCTAGAAGGACCATTGGCTCTCTATGCGTCGGCGGCGTGGCCCGGACATTCATCCGGGGCACCTGGACATCTAGGCTCGCGGGGCGGGCGTGGGACGACTCAATCGGCAAAGACGCGCGCTCAGTGCGTGACTTTTTTCTTTTGCCGACGTTGACGGAACCGGGCGTGTCTTGTGTGTTCGCGCTGGATATCGGGACGGTGGGAGTCGAATCTGCCTCGAGCTCTTGGGCGTTGGCTACGTCGACGCGCCGATGAGAGATGTTAGGTGGGCCGCAGCCTAGACGTCGCTAGCGTTGCTCTACTTTCTGCGAGAGAAAGGTCTGACCGATTTGTTTTTCGCCGGCCCTCTTCTCGGGGGAAGTAAAGCTAGACTCGGTACTTTAGTGACCACTTTTTGTTTTTCGTTACCTGCGGTATACATATCTTAGTCACTGACTGGTCCCTGGCATCTTATTGTACTCCGTTTAGGTCAAGCACGAGAGCTCAAGGTCGCTGCACGTCTCAAAGCCAGGAGCGCGGGCTAGCTCGCGTTTGTAGCCATGACAGCAGTCTCAGCTTAAGGTTTAACGGAGTATAGTAGAGCTGCGTTGAGATTGCGACGCCGAGAAGGACGTCTGTAAGAACGAAGCGTCAAGTACCATGCCCGGCGTTTTTTAAGCTATAAAGTGAGCTTCAAACGACACTACAAGCCGTGCGTGCTTGCAGTGGGAACTACAATCAGTGGTCTTCCTTTAATTCTGTAATCCAAAGAGTTATTGGTATCACCCAAATAAATACGGCGTCTTAGTGCGAAAAAAAAATCAACGTCCGCCTCTTTTTTTACAGTTGAAACTGCATTAGCATTGAATCAGGTCGTCATAATTCGGTTAATCATACAAAAAAACAAAAAAAAAGGAACGAGCCAAATGATTCGTGTTCTGTGCGAATCGCGGTGCAAAATGCTCTCAGGGACTTGGGGGAGTGCTTCACTATACTGCCGTTTTTTGGGACGCTGCCGGTAATACTTGTCTCTGAGTGATCGTCTCGGCCGAAACTGTGTTAAGAGTATGCCGAGACAGGCCGAGATTTATGTTCGAGGCTGTCCCGTGCCCCCTCCTCGCCTCCGTCCGCCCCCGTGGCCGGCCGCATTAAGCGGGCACGCGGCACATCGCGCTTCATCGGTCCTGGGCCATAAGCATGACCTCGGCCGCGGGACTGAGCTCGGAGATTTATGGGCGCCGCGGATAATGGGATTTTATTTTCCTTCGGTTAGATGGACCCACGACGCACGTCAAGTTTCCCCTCTTTCCGGAAATCTCGCAACGGGAGTTTCCTCGAAGGCATCTTTTCCGACTGCGGGTCATCCCGGCAGAGTTGCACGTGACGCGCTTCTCACGAGTCTCTATGGAGTCGGGCGCTCTGTCACGGCGAACACACGCCTTGCGCTAACGTCCCATCAGTGGCCATTTTGGTGGCCTTGCTGCTGAATGGGCACCATCGGAAGACTCCATTTTGCGACACCGATCTTTTTTATTTTTTAACCAGGAACGAGGAAGGTTGAGCCGTGTGTACGAGTGGTGACGGCGGCCATCGATCAATCACTTTTCAGAATCGTTTGGGATTGAACCGAGCTGGACCACTTTTATTCTCTTCTCTTATTCCGCTCTCGGCCGGCAAGATGGAGGTTACAAACCGAAGTTTGAAGCCCCGTCCTTCGACTACAAGTGTTTCCTGTTCTGGCACTACAGTCTCGGGTGTTAAATGACCTGAAATAATGCTGAGAATGGCGGTTTATTTGAAGGAGCAGACGAAGGTATCACCAACTTAGACCCAGCATATAAATTGAAGGAAGCTGGGGTGCCTAGATTATGAGAGAGTTTTACTAGATCGTTCGATGCCTCCGATACCCTCGATAACAATAAAATGTAGGCAGAAAGGCGGCGCCCCAGATGTAAAATAATTTGGAGCCTTGAAAACAAAATATATATTTTGGAAAGTATATCGGCAGTTTGGTAGTCGCTATTCTTAAGATGTACTTAGGGTGAGATGGGTCGACGGCGGCAGTATATAGCTTAAGACGCGCGCAATAAAGTAGTACAACAAAAATATACTAGAGGTAAATGAAAAGTATGCCTCACATCAAAATTCACTTCAAACAAGCAACATATTATGCACGTCGCAAGCTTAAAACGAAAAATCGATTAGTACTCGCTAAGTATAATCGATCGCTCGATGGGCTGTACAATAATTTTTCAAGGGGTGGATAGAATTAATTATAATACTGAAAAAAAAAACCTTTCTCGGCTTAATAATGGCGTGTCGGGCGGGATAAAACGTCCACTTTTTTAAATCTTGCACCGATGTTGTAAACGAGACACAAAACAGACAGCAACCTTCTCAAAAGCCAAATTTGTTCAATGGAATTTTCGACAGCGTAAAGTTTTTGGATCAAAGTGTTGAACATGGCGAGTTGATAATATTTTAACGTGATGAGAATAACAGCGACAAAAATCTTTGCACTCTGGAGAGTACTTGTCAGTCTTTGATAAGGTCACGGTCGAAAGGAGACGATCACACGCGAAATTATCCAAGCCCTCTTTATTTCGTGCCTAGGGACAAGATACGTCGGCGAGCCGT
This sequence comes from Ixodes ricinus, assembly GCA_037355805.1. NCBI lineage: Eukaryota > Metazoa > Arthropoda > Arachnida > Ixodida > Ixodidae > Ixodes > Ixodes ricinus. Next base: position 157,282 of record JAZHYW010015002.1, on the reverse strand, counting down.
CCGTCGGTGGATTTCTCTGACAAAGAAATTTCTATTTTACGCCCTAACATGAGTGGCACAAGTAGTGTTTCGTAATACCCCTTGAGGATAAAAGCCACGTGTAGGGCTTTTTTTTTTTGCACATTATGTTGTTTGATGATGAAGGATTTTTTATATTTTACTTTTCAAGTAATAACGTTCAGTTCCCCGTAGAGCTGTTTTCCTATCGCAAATGTTCCTTTCGTGGTCCTCGTTTTTTGTAGGTGTTATTTCTAAATTCTACGGAGGAAAGTGTTTCCTCGTTTAAGTGGCGTTTGGTGACTCAGCTGTACGCATGGTTTATTTGGCCATCTGTGCAGTTTGAATGGAGGCACCTGTATTTTTGAGAGACCCAAGGGTTGGCTTGTTGATACTTATATCTCGTTGCGATGAAATCGAAAGACGAGTATAGAAATAAGAAACCTTTCAAAACTCGAGCATAACGTTTCCGAACTTGCGTTATTGAGCGAAGACAGAAAAATTGACAAAAAGAAGAAAAACGGAAAGCGAAGCAGAGCTTGCCTGATAGCGAGGCACGTGTATAAGGCTGCTGCCCCTTCCACTTTTTGCCTGCCCGAAATTTATTCAATTAACCCTTGAAACGTTTCCACTAGACGCTTAAAAGGAAATTGCAGATATTATGAACATCTTCTGGGTAGTTCTCGTATTTTAATATTTCGAGAAGGATCAAGAAATTGAATATTGTTTGACATAAACGTTTACACGCAAATCTTTCTTTTTGTAAAGTACTTACTTTGAATTAAATTCCAAAGTACCTAGAAAAACCAACTGTTTGTACCGTTCTCGGCTCCATCGCTGATTGGGTGATTCTACTAGCGAAAAGGCTCGTTCCCGCATGTGCAACGGTTGCGTTCGCATGCAGCCGAAAGGACCTTAACGGGCGACGACCAGACTCGAGGTTCTGCAAGGCAGAAGATCCTCCTTACCATGGGAGAGGAGGAAACAGGCAACGGTGGACAGGGTAGAGGGGGTGGAGAGGAGGAAGCGGGGGAAGAGTGGAAAGCGCGAACCGGTCGTCGGTCTTTAAGGACCAAACACCGCAACGACCGTGACTCATGGATTGCTTCGCGAAGCTACCCCTAGCATCGCTTGTCACGCTGTGTACGGCGAACACTTGTGTTGATGCCTTTGTCGTTACGGTCGTTTCGGTGGCATGCGAACGCAACCAATGCAGATGTGTGAACCGGCCTTTTAGATTGACTGGAACGATACAGTCGGTAAGATTTGCCAATTTATTTTTTTATGTGAAATTACTGCAAGAGTTTGTATGACTTGGCGCACAGAAACGCCAAAAAAAACTGAAGTATATATTTATAATAAATTATTGAGAAGGTGATATAAGGAGCAACGTAACTACGTCCCCGTTGTTAAAAAAAACGAAAAAAAAACGTAAGTGCGTTATGCCTTACTGTTTTAAAAATGCAATAAACACGTTTCTAAGTTACCGAAAAAAATATTAACGGATTACCGGTAACACCGTTCCTTGTAACGCGATGCCGCCAACACTGCCAGACGCCATATCATTGTCAGCTCTGCGGAGAAGACAATCGATAAACATTATTTGCCAACTTCCCATTCTATATTCCCTTTAGTGTTCGTTTTATAAGTTTCGAGACATTTCTCGCGCAATCCCACCCCTCCCCCGTCAGAAAAAGAAAGAGAAACTTGCTGCGTGATATCGCTGGTATTGAGCTAGCGAGCGTTCCTATACTCTATGAAATAAGCAAGCTTATTCCGTTTGTATTTGGACCGTCCCCGCGGCTTTTGAAGAAAAATTCTCCGGTAAACAGCGCCGCGGTTTTTTTCCGGTGACCGGAACTCAATCTGCATAGGGATTCCTAATTAATGAGATTTCTCTATGGGAATATGGAAATTGAATTCCTGCTTGGGGCCCACCTTGTGCGGATCGGGTGAACCCGCTTGTATAGAAAACGACTACAGCGATATCTTCGCATGATCGTAATAATCATATTTAAAAAAAAATCTTTTGATCCGTTTTGAAGAGCGTTCTCGCTATAATTTTTTTATTTCCGCGCTATTTATTTAGATGCTTGTGTTTACTGTATGGAATGAGTTTGAGGCACGGAGAAATGAACTCGTATCGTTATATTTCTGCAGCTCCTCAGAGCCACACAAACGGATAACAAAAATAATTGTAAGATCAAAAGGAAAAAAATGTTTTTTCTAAACCAAGCTTGCTGCGAGAACGAAGCCCTCTACTTCCTTTATATTTTATTTTGGGATACGAGATGGAAGGTTTGTGCGGCGTCAGTGCAGTCTAATTAATCCCTGATTTTCTTCTAGCGCCGCGCGGCGTAGAATAATAGCACTGGAAACCGCATAGAAATGGGTGAATATAACGATTTGCAGTTGGTAACAAAACACCTTTTTTGTTTTCTGCACGCAGCTTTTAGTTCTTTCGCGGACCATGTAGTGATGGGCGATAATTCCACACGGGTGCAAAAAATACCGAATTTATAGGTCTCGCAATTGTCGCGCTATCATCATCATCAAAGCGGGGAAAGAAGCATGGCCGCCCCATAAGCTCTCCACGTTCGCGCGCTAGACGGTGTAGACTATAGTGCATTTATTTTGTCGCACAGTATCGGTGGGAAAACTATGTTAGCGGAAAGTGGTGTGGTGCCGTTCGGTGCATGCTTCAGTGAAGATCGAATCTCGTTACCAGCGTGCGGCCTCAATTTGAATAGCCGCTTGTGCGTATGCGTCGGCTGCTGTAGGCAGACGTTGGGGAGCATGAATCATGTCGGTCTCCGGATGAACTGCACTATTTATGTTAAATACTTCTTTCTTTTTAAATAGATGTATCGGTTCACCAGCGTTGCAGTTCACCAAAATAATGAATTTTCAACCCGGATAACGTATTACTGGTACTGTGGGCTGTGAAATCGCAGGTTTTATGCATTTTTTGTAACTTTTAGCTTTTTCAGTAATATAAATATTTCGTATGAAGAAAAGTTAGTGCTCTGGAAATTACCGTTCTATCGACTTCCGCTGCAGGCAAGGTTTCCCTTTACTGTGTTATGGTGTGGGTAAGTTTTTCGGAGTCGGTAGAATTCTACTACGTTGAGATGACGACAGGGTGTCTCTTGTAGTTACGATGAGCAAATTGCGTTGGCACGTCATCTGAAAGAAGTGAAATAAACTATTCTAATATGTCTGCCGTGAGCGGAACAAATGAGTGTAACCGATCAACGCAGTAGCGTGCGTGTTATTAAATGCTTTTCTCGGTAGTGTGGGTTCACCCGCGTCAATTTTCTCGGTGAGAACCGCGGATGTCAAGAGGCTAATATTATACATTTCTGGCTAAATAATCTTCTATTCAAACATAGTAGTCTCTGCAACTCCAACAAACGACCCGCACCACGACACAGACACCATCGGCTGCAGCGACATTATCTTACTGATGAGGGCTAGCGACTCTCACGAGAATTTCCGATCACCCTCTGCCCTCACCGCATATCGGGACTGGGCAGTTCTTTGATTAATCAAAAAATCAAAATTTGAAGGTTAATAACCTTCAAATTTTTTAAATAATGCTTTAGCTGCTGTTTTCTTTTTTTTTTTGCTATTTAGTCGGAAGTTTGTGCTGGAGAAAGTCAGGAAAAAATGAACAATGCCGGGTTTAATATTTCTGACGTTTTCATTTCTTTTAGGACAGAGGCTTGCATGATAATAAATCACTTCGGCATGCTTGTGATTGTCATCGAGGGTGATTATACTGTTTAAATAATAACTTCCAAATGTTCACAGAGTGATTACCTTTGGTAAAACAAGACAAGAAGTTCCCTTCCTTCGACTGCTGCCGCGCATCACTGTGCTTCCCCCTCTTTTTAGGCTACAAAATCAGTTTCAGAACTTTTGATCACACATCGTATATACTATATATATATATATATTTAGATATATACTTTTGTCGTTGGGATATTTTTCTGAAAGGAGTGTCTCTCCCCCACATTTGATGGATTATATTTAGTGACCAAAGGTGCACTTTTCGGTGTTTATGTGTTAGCCGTATGACAAGGACAGAGAGAGAAGGATCGAGAGAACGACTCATGCCGTGGAGAGTTAGATTGCCCTAATCAAAGGTGACCAAACTCGGCTGCTCCTTTACGTTAAAATCAGACGAAATAAAATAAAGAATTTCAATGAGGTCAAGAGCCTACGCCGATAACCAACATTTCAGTACCACGAGCTCCCAATGAGTGAGTTTTAAAATCGATAGATGCGTCAGCTTTGCGTTTCGCACATTATGCCAAGCTCGGTGGCGTTGGCAGTGAAGCGGGACATGCCCGAGTGTTTCGCTCTTCGCAAAACGGGTTCCCTTGCACGCGCAGTGCGCCCCGTGGGTGAGCGCGTCTTGCATAGCCCAGGTCAACATCAGTCCATCAGAAAATGAATGCGTCAATGAAAGCATGGCCGAAGACAACGCGCGTTGCCACTGTGCGCAGTAACAAAAGACAGCAGCGACAAAATCTGGCCTTAGAAATATTCATACGCTCTGGAGAAAGGAGAGCCAGGGCATCACGCCTCGCAGAAGTCGGTGCCAAGTCGCCAATCGTTTCAGTAAGTCCTCCTCCAGAGATGTCAAAATCCGCGGGGCTGAGGTTAAATTTAGCGTCGAAGCATCCACAACCATTGCTGAGAAGAGCTGTGAAGTGGATTTTCACCGACACCCATCATGGTTCAGGACGGTCCACTAATCCGGGCCGGGATCAGAGGTTCTCCGTTTCTTCCCCCTTGTCGGCGTACGCACGCATCGGGGTGCGTTTAGTGCGTAATCCCCTCCTAATCGGGCAGCACTGGCGTACGGGCCGTTCACTCCAAATCCGTTCTCGGCTGCCGCAAGGGTAAGACGCCCTTGCGGCAGAAAGGAGTCTTGCGTCCGTGTGTCTTACGGGGGAAGGCGGGGGGAAAGTGGAGAATTGGAGAGCTAGACTTCATTCAAGATCATGTTCCGCGACTCCGGCAAAGACCCGCTTTTTTTTTTAGTCAAAACACTACTCGGCTTTTGTTGCGTGTGACCTGAGCAGTATTTCACGGCTTCCGCTTTTCCAAAAACGTGTTCTTCTGGTGGCCAGCTGGAGATGCTCACGCTTTACAAGCGTTGCTATAGTCACTGAATTTCAGTTCGCGCTCCTTGCCTTCCGCCGTGCTTTGGCTTCGCGTGGATGCTCGAAGCTCACAAGACGCCGAGGTGTTCTCGAAGGTCGGTGGCTAGCGCTGCAGGCGGCAACTACTGAAAGACATTCAAGCTGTTCTCATCCCGTCATTGAGTATAGCATGTATTCAGATGTCGTCATCAGCAAGTAACGGTTTACGGAGTAGAAAAAATCCGGCGAAAGCTCGCTGTCAGTACGCGCACAGCAAATACCGCTATAAAACACACCCTAATAAAAAAAGAACTGGTGTTAAATTAACTTTTAAAGGTTCTTCCGCTTCGTCCATATTTTGCACCCTAAAACGCTATATGGACAGCCCCATAGACAGGTTCTTCGTGAAAAACCTTTAAGGGGTTCTCTTAAGGTACTTTATTGACGTATAAGAGTTCTTCATCGCCCAGTGATAGTGCTTGCCAGGGGGTGATAGTAAAGGGATAGTGCTTGAGGCGTAACCGTTTTTCACGAGGTGAAAGAGTTCTGGGAAACGTCAAAACAGCCTTTCAAGAACGATCTTTTTTATAGTGTATTTATTGGCGTTTATAGCTGAGTTTGGGGCTGGTGAGCGCGAGCTGACGGCAGACTTTAACAGTGCTTTTGCAAATTGCTGTCCACACTATCGGGACTGCCGGTCTTAACAGCCTATAGGTGGGAAGTAGTTTGGAAGACACGCAGTGAACATCTCAGACAGATATGGCGTCCAGTGGATAACTACGTTAAGCCGCGGCCGCTCAAGACTTTTCTGTGCACGGAATGAAGTGGCCATGTTGGTGTAGATATCTGAGCTGAGATTTTTAGGCGTCAACTCACGTAGCGGCTGAAGCACACTAATTGCACAAAAGTGAGTAAACTTTGCCCAGTGTGGCTTGAACAGTTGGTGACCCGCTGAGTAGCTAATGAGAACGTTTTTAATACAGATCTTAGTGAGAATCCCCGAAACGTTTTGAAGTAATGTTTTTCCTGGCATCTTATAAACCTGTCCAGTAAAGCGTATGAGTGCCCATTTATTGCTGTGTTTGTGTGTTACGCACGCACACTTACCGGCTGGACTGTGATTCAGCGCGCGTGGACTGCGAGTTTGGTAAATAGTGAAAACGTCCGTAATGTCACACTGAAGCGATGTCTGGGACTTGTTTCGAATCAAATTTCGAGCGCTATTTTATTTCTCGTGTCATGTAAAGTGTCTGTCTTCTTTTCTGCTCACTGACGCGGACGCGATGGCGTCTGTACGATGTTTGATTCCTTGTTGGAGGGTTTCCCACTCTAGTCACTGCCAGCTCAAGAAATGATGGGCGTGGCAAGCTCAGAGCGCCTTATCATCCCTCCGCTGTCAGTGCCATTCGGGCACGAGTCGACAAGAACCAATCACGGCGCAAGAAGCACAAGAAATCCCGCCCTCCGTTTCTCGAGCTGCAGTGGCTGTAGCAGTGCCTGCATGATTCCATGATTGCCTAATCTGGCCAGTGTTGCGCTGAAACGCTGATTTCTTTGCTTTGAAGATATAAGTGCCTACGGCGGTTTTCTTTCCTTGTTGTCTTTACGTTTTGTTTATATCCTAACGTTACCAAATTATGCGTAGTGTGCCGTGGGGTTTCCTTCGTTTTGGTACCCTTCAGACCGAGATATTGAATCGGAGAAACCGTGCTTTATTGTGACCGTATTTGGTCATAATTGAAAGGTCGTGAATCAGAATACTAAATGACGGAAACGGGACTGACGATTTAGAGTTTTATTTTGCGTACGCTTTACCGCTTAAGTGTCTGGGTGCTTCGTCTAACTCTTGTTTGATGTTTTCCTTGCAGGTGAGTGTCCGCCTACTCGTCAAAGAAACGCGCGATGCTCGAGTGACGGCGTAACAAGCGATGCGGGCAGTCGCCGTTTCGGGCTAAGGTATGTGTTCTGACCGACCGGAATTTCACAGTACGTAGGACGGTATGCATAATTTCCTGACTACGTGTGCAACACTTAATCCGCGGAGGATAAGCGAGTGCATTTTCCGGCAGCAGCTTTGGCCATCACGTATGCCCTAAAACGCGATCTTCAAGCGCCCGTCGCGTTCCTCAGCCACCGCTGCAGCACCGTCTTGGCGTGACGGCAGAGACATGACAGGGTGCACACTTTAGTACGTTGCAGGTTAAGAACAACGGGACAAGCGTCTCCCGCTTCTCGCCCAAAGCCCTTCACTCATTCTACTTTAATTCATAGCGAACGCTGGAGAGGAGCCGCTGTTACTCGCTCAAATCAGTTACGAAACTGACCATGGGCGTTGCTTTACGACTCGTAATGCAATGCCTATGCCCGTGAACTGCTCGTAAATTACCAGCAATAATAATAATAATAATAAATGTTTATTTCTCCATCACATGCATGATGGAAGGAGACCGAAGAAAAAAGCTGCTTAAATGCAGCTTGACGAGTCCTCGGCCCCCTCCCTACAATCAGCAGCAGTGGCAGCTCACAAAGAACACAAAGTAAAAATAAAAAAAAATAAAAAAGCTCAGTTAACAAAAATAGCGAAATGTATCAGACCGACAATTCAAAATATGACATTGCAGAATGGGGCAAATTCAACTCTAACAATTCAATAAAAAGTTATGATTATCACAACAAAAGCACACATATTCAGAGATATAGAGAGCATGATTAAGCACTGTCATATAAGTTATGATAAATTATAAGCTTATGGCGAACAGACATAATAGCTATACATACCTCAGGACACTAGAACATTGCTCGATCAAAGTCATCAAATTACACGCCAAGAACCATAGGTGATATGTTTGATAATCTGCAAACGATCCAGATCCGCAAACTTTTTATGCGGAGTGCAAGTTTGTCTGCTTCTTTTGCAGGGGTTCTGGTGACGTCAGAACGCCGAGCTCTGATTCGAATGATTAGTGGGTAGACCTAAAGCTAGCTGCCTTTGTCTCCACTGCACTCGTCGAACGCATTCGAATGCGAGAGCCAAAAGCCAGGCGCCAGCGTTCCGCGTTCTAACACGTTCGATGAGTCAGGCACGTAGCCAGGATTTTGTTTCGGGGGGGGGGGGGGGGGGCGCCGCCCATGAAAAAATGCTGTATGAGGGGGAGGGTGGAGAGGAGGTCCCAGCAAAATGGAAGATTTCGGGGGGGGGGGCGTGCCCATGGCGCCCCCCCCCCCTGACTACGTGCCTGCGACGAGTGCAGTGGAGAAAAAGTATTAGCTTTAGGTCTACCCACTAATCATTCCAACCAGAGCTCTACAAGGCTAAGCTTTGCTTATATTTGTACAAAAAGCTTTTTGAGTCAGAATACGGTGAAAGTCATCTTATCATGTTTTGTTTTATCGTATTTATAATATAGGCGGTTGTCCTTCGAGAGCAACTTCACGTCATTGGAAAGACGATCGCAATTATGAGAATTTCTGGAGGCTGCGACATTCTGCGCGGAAGGTCCGCTCAAAAGGAAGGACATTTTATCATAATCTAAACCCTAAGACAAGGATACATTTTTTTTTTTAGTTTTCCCTTGTCTCAGAGTTTAGAACATGATGTTTCCTAACCGGCTCGCCCGCATACTTTCGCCGCTTCAATTTTTGTGCATTTTTTTTTGCTCTGCAACGCCCACTTCAAGCAGACCCGTATATTCGAAACATCGAAAATTAATGAAGGACCCACTAATTACATTCAATTTATTTAGGTCAAACACTAAAAAAGTGGGAGAGATAAAGGTGGTCTCTCACAGCAGGGAAGCTCTCGATTATACGCGGTGAGACGCGAGTACAGCACTGGGAAAATATCACAATATTCAATAATGGCACTTCCTCCTATTGGTGTCAATTTTCAACATGAACTCGCAACTTCGTGCTCCGAACCACATACGTAGCAACAACTTGCCAACTGTCGAGAAAAAGAAAAGAAACAACGCACACCCACGGCACGATTTCACTTGTCGGGAAGGCTCCTTCTACTTTCTTGTGGCTTGCACGTTTGGGATCTTCTTTGCCCGAAGAACGTTTTCCGCTCTTTCCCTGCCAAACAACAACACGCTTTCCCAAAACAAATAATGCCCTTGCGTTTTTTTTCTTTCGGGACGTTATTTTTGGCGAGATTGAAAGCTCTAAAGCGATCTTTAGTAAGAATCAGGTCTTCCTTGGCGTAAATACTGTTTTTTTCCTCGATTGTCACATTTGTTTCTAAGAGAGCATTTGCTCCCTCAAAACATTCGGCGATTCACTTCCTGCTATCACTCACTTCTTTACTCCACGCTATGCGGCCGCACACGTTCATGGGGCGACTCGGCAAAAATGTTCATCCGGACTCACGGATGTCCATATTCGATCGATCCTCATCCGCAGGCTTTGGCATTCGCATCTGACCCACAACCTTCCAAATCTGATTTACTTTTGTCCGCATTCTCCAGTTGATATATCCGCAGATATGCAAAGCTCTAACCATACCCCTTCCCCCACCACCCCGGCCCCCTTCCCCCATAAACAAGCACGTGTGGCACGTGGCAGAGTGGACCGCGTGCTTGTTCACAGACCCCGGGTCCAAAGACGTACAAGTTGTGTGAACTTTTTGTAACTCTCCTTGGTAATGTTATTTTTTTATATTTTGTTTTGTGCGAAAGATTGTTTGTGATAGAATGAGGCCCCACACAAGCTCGCGCATTTTTAGGTCACTTGGATGTTGCGCGAGCGTCGGCACAACTAAAGCAGTTTCTTGAGCTATTTGGAGCCAGTCGTGTTTGCCGTCTGAAAACGTTTCAAAGAGCCTTAGACAGGTGATATCGATTTGCAACAAAAATAAGATCCAACTTTCGGTGTAAGGAGGGGAAGAAAACAATCCGATGAAGGACGCCTTAGTTGAAACTATATTTATCTATACTATTTAGTATTTAATGCAATGTGCGCTACGCGGCCCTGTTAGGGCGAAAAAGCAATTGTTAGAGACTTTTAGTGTGTCAGAGTCTCAGAGGTGTTTTCTGTCTGTGTCGTCTTTTGCTTATCTGCGGTCTCGGGGTTGTGTTATGTCTAAGCAATTGCGTTTCTGTCTTTATTTGTCTCCTAGAGTCAAAAGACTCTCACCCATACTGCGATAGTTGGTGGCTCTGGGAGAACACAGAGGAAGTTCCGTCTTTAGCACAGCTCCGTAGCCTTGCACCGGACATTTGATGCACGTGCGGGGAAGTCTTATCAAAGGCAGTAAACACACGCTAGCGGCGGAACACTATGGGTTTTTAACCTGTCTTTGAAAGTACTGTGGTGGGAACCGCGCTCATTCGGGGCACAAACCTAAGTGATAAGTTTTGATGGCCACCAAAACCCTTTCCAAGTAAAATGCGAAAACGTGCCGATGTTTTGTTTGTGCTAGCAGTGCTGCAGCCGACAGTTCTTACGTCAAAAAACAAAAATAGCGATGCTCTCGACAAGAAAGAAAGAACGCAGCGGCTTGCCTCCTAACACGATTTAACGAAAAGCGTCTGGCCAAACGATTTTTTTTATCTTCCTTTCTTACAATCTTATTAAAATGTTCGTGTAATAACGAGATGAAAGACCGGCGTGCCCTTCCCTGCCGAGCTCCTCCCTCCCCTTCTCTGCGCCGGAAAATAAAGGAAGAAAGGGACCTAATGGAGGAAGCGTGTCCACCGAGAAAGCGGTATACCCCACCACCTCCCCCGCCTTGTATCGGCACTTATGTCTGTCGTCCTCTGTTCCCTCCCGTACTTGTCCGACGCACAGCCGATATTCTTTTTGGAGAACTGTACAGGGAGGACGAGAGGCGACTGTCCCAGAGAAATTGCCGCCGCTCCGGCGAAGAGCCCCGTCGACGAGTCATGCCCGGACGCTTTAAGGAGCGCGGGACTTCCGTAATTGAGTTGAGAGACCGACTGCGATGTTGTTGCGGACTCTTAAAATCCTATTAGCTCGGCTGTCGTCCTGATGTGCGTGCGCGCTGATTTTGCCAAGCTGCACTACCACGGTTTTGCGTTGTCGTGTGTGTGTGTGTGTTATGAGAGAGAAAGAGAGAGAGAGAGAGAAAAAGAGAGAGGGGTTGCTTTCAGACATGGATGTATGAAAGTCGAGTTTATTACATTAGCGAAATTAATCGCTGCCGAAAGTGATTTCCTGTTCCACTTAGGACTCTTCGTTCGATGTACAGTGTAAAAGTGTTTTGTGGTTGTTGTTCTTTCCGAAGGCGAAGGGGTGTTTTTTTCTTCGCCTCAATGTTATCGGCGCGTCTTTAATGGAAAAGCTTTGTTTCTATATTATCTGCTTACCCATCCAATATTAATTAAAGACGGAAGGCCGGCTACCGAGTTGCCATGTAGTATTACGATACGTAATAAACATGTTCTCGTTCAATTTAGTAAGCGAAGCGCTGTCGTCCCTGTGAAAAAAAAAATTGTATTTCAGATGCCAGAAAGGCAGATCTAATTCTAGTCCGTGCAAACGAAAGGAGCAAACAAACAGCAGTCCCTCTTGTGAGTAACGAACCGCGCAAAGGCCGTTTGTTACCGCTTCCTCAAATATATCGAAATGTTCATAGAGAGGTGTAATTAGAATTGACGGATTGTTAAGTTGTTTGAATAATGTTTGCATAATAATGCCCTTCGATTCTTGTTCTAAGTTTGTTTTCTCCCAATTTTATTATAAAGAAAGTGAATTTGGTGTACACCCTTTATGTAACGCATCCCATAAAGGCCCCAAAATAATAAAATGAAACGTAGAACATTAAAAACATTATAAGTTAATTACTTCTAATATTGATCCGGGGAACGGCATTGATTCTTTGATAATGTGGAAAATCATACGATGCCTTGCCTGTCTCTGACTGAAGGCGACGACTGTTTCAAATCAATGGCATAATGCCACATGTTATTGGTGTAATTATATAAGGCCTTTTAGAGCACTATCAGCATTTCTTTAGTAATGCTAAATTACCTCATCACAAAGAAAGCTGGGTGTTGAATATAGATGTAACAAACCGCTTCGCTTTATTCGAGTTATTAATAGATTAAGCGCGGTTTCATTTATCTTCGGGCGATCGGCTTAAAAACTGGAAAATCTGCGGACTGCTTCCTATTAATTGTTCTTAAATGTCATAAGTGGCGCAATCTCCCGCTATGTCTGCAACTCGCAGGCACCACTCAATGAAATAAAACACGAGCGGCACTTTTGACATAATTACGATTTCACGGCTGCAAGAACATATTGGCGCCGTGACGTTTCTTTGGTGCCCTCTTGCGGTTTCCTTTCCTGACGTCACGACTTTGGCTCGCCGCGATTGGTAGGATTTGTCTCTCTGTGAACCGGCGATTGGGCATGCATCATACTAGTGCAGGAAGCAGTTGTTTTGGCCAATCGCGAACTTCGACCACAGCGACGCTCTTTGTCGCTCAAGACGCTAATTTCATTACTGCCCGTATTTTCCAAAGCTTTGGAAAAGTTACTCTATCACCGTTTAGTAGACTTTCCGAATAAATATGGCCTCATAACTTCATCGCAGTATAGTTTTAGAAAAGTCTGTTCAACAAAGACAGAGACTTGATCAAAATGAATTTATTTTGGAAAAGTTTGAAAGTAAAAATTAGTTCAAGGGGTGTTCCAAGATTTTACAAAAGCATTTGACTGTCTTAGCTGAAGTCTTATTTAAAAGCTTGATATTTACGGCATTCGTGGACATGTCCTCTTTTACAGTCGTACCTACAATATCGCCAGCAATACGTTAAGATTAACGGTCATTCTTCCACTGTAATGTATATTGCGTCAGGTGTTCCACAAGGAAGCATATTGGGACCTTTTACTTTTTTATTTTTGTACATTAATGATATAATCAATGTTAAAAATAAGGAAATTTTTTTAATTATACGCAGATGATACCTGCACATTTTGTTTCTTCTGCGGAAACCAGTGATGAATAAATTGACATGGAAAATTTTACTTTTATCAAATATAAAAAGCTGGGGAGGCAGCAATTCATTGAAAAGTAATAGACAAAACGATAGCGGTGATTTTTCGACCGAAAATTAAGCCTCTGGTTTTATCGAAAATTCTTCGCTATGACTCGTCTCCCATCAGAAATTGTAAGTTGTTTCAAAACTCTATGTGTGTTTTTAGCGAGACAATGAGCAGGGATAGTCATATAAACTAGAAATATTCCAAAGGTTGCTCGGATAGTGGACATCGTAAATTGCTACCGATCTATTTAACCTGCGAGCGTTAAATTGTATCTTTATAAATCACTATCATACTCCAATTTAAGGTATTGTCATCTGGTTTGGGGCACAACGACAAGACCAATATTGAAAGGCATGTTTGCTGCAGAAGACAATATTGAGAGGAATATGTAATGTGCCATATGACTTCCATTCTGCCGATTTATTTAAGAACTGTAAGATACATGATATTTACAAATTTTATCGCTCTCTGTACTAGCTTTAAGAACGAAAAAATAAGGGGATCGGGCTTTATAGGAAGACTTGCGTGGCTAAGGGAAATTTCCCACCGTACCCTACCTGTAATGCAGATAAATTGAGGATGGTCACGCAGCGAACAAATTATGGCCATCAAATGTTAAATTTCACACTTCCACATTTGCCAAATAGTCTTTGTATTAAAAATATTGACTTTGGCAGAAACTTTCGAGGGCATGCGCTTATATTTTTGTACGCGATTATCAGTTTAGTTTCACGTTTTTATTTGGATGAACCTTGGTTTGTACGCGTATATAAACTGTAGATGTGCGATGTTTCTACTGTATAAGTTGTCTTTTGTATATTTTCCGCATTATTTCTGTTGACCCGTGTAAGCGGCCGGAGGACCAGTCAAGCTGCCTACTGCAGCTTTTTTTTTTCTTTCGGGCCTCATATTATGATTGATGTAAATAAATTTTTATTATTATTACAACTTTGAACTCATAGATCACTGTGTCTTCAATAAATAAATATCCTTAATAAGGCACGCTTAGGCTAGTCTGCATGGTACTAAACTGTGTGTTGAACATGCTTGAAACAAACCCGGAACTCAAAGGGTTATGAAACGGAGAGTCTTTTTAGACTTAGGCTAGGTGGCGCATGCTAGCGCCCGTTACAAAGGGTATAGCCATTAACGTCCATCCATCCATCGTGGTAAGTCTGGAGGAACTCATTATCGCTCGTCAGCCAACGAGATTGTAGCGTCGGTCGATAAGAATGCCGAAGAAACGATCACGAAGCAAGAGCCGTTAAGGTGACGAGTGACCGTTTCGTGAGCTGTGAGTGACTCTGCCGTGCTGCCGCTCGGGTCCTCTCATCGCCTTCGGATGAGCTGAAACCGTTGCGGCCGCGAAGGACAACGCATCGGCGGTTTTCACGCCTGGTCGCCAGCACCACTCGTGCGAAAGGCGACCGCCGCCGGAAACACGTGCGAAAACCGAATGGCGCCGTCCAAGAAACAATGAGCCAATTATTCGCAGGTTTCGGTGAGTATACAGTGAATGAACTTGCAGTGGTTCAGCTAAGCTGGCGTTTTGCCTGCCGTTTCCGTAAGCGGAAAAGCGGTCGAAAAATTTGCACTTTCCAGCGACTGTAGGGGCAGGTGTATAGTTCCGTCAAAACACACCCTTCGTCTTCGATGTTCGTCAGTGGAAGAGCGGGCCGTGGATCCCAGAACAGATTTGTTCCGACTGTGTCTGTGTTTACAGAAAATTGTAACACTAAACAAAACCAAGTAAAAAAAAAAAAGAATCATTTGGCGTCTTTGACAGCAACAGATTGACGCTGGCTTTTGTTCGTTGTTATATCGCCGCATTTCCTGGGTGTTATGAGCCTTTCTTGATTCATCTAAACCGTGCAGGCCTCTGGCTTTCGGTGTCCCTCAATGTTACTAGAACAACTCAGTTGGGAAACTGCCATAGAACCTACTCTGAAGAAGTGGCACCGACCCGTACTCGAGTACCGAGCTAATGGCGATTGCAACGCCGCCATTTCTCCCGCACCACTCGGTGAACCGCACGAGTGCTTGTATTGTTTCGAGAGTATCGCATACGATAATGTCCACTTTGACTTCCATTTTGGCTTTAATCGGCCATTTTGGCGCCGATACATATCCGGAGGAAGGGATTTCATGGATGCCAATCTCCGTTTCCCAAGCGGACTTGCCGCGAAGTGCTACCGTAGTTAGGAGGCGCCCAGGTCGGGACGCGCTACCTGAAATCACCGTTGGGACATGGTTGTATGAAAACATAATAATTGTGCAGCAAAACCTTGTGAACTAAAGATTTTAGAAAAAAATCATGCGCCTGTTATTTTGTACTAATTTACAATAAAGGTTCCCACAAAAAGATGTTTTTTTTCGATTGTTTTTACGGAAAAACATGATTTCTAAAAAGCTTATCTTGACCACAGTAAAGAAAAAAGATTGAGGCGCCATCTTGGCACCTCCAGCCTGGAAGTTTCGGTAGTCTGGGAACATTCAGTGACTCTAGCAGTAGCCATATAAGGCAGCTTTCATGTTTCAACTCGTCGCTAAAGGGTGGCGCTGTTATCGTATTTAGCTCCGTCTCGGTGGACGCCACAGCGGCCCAGGTTTCAAGAGTGAGTTTCCCAACTTAGTGTTTTAGTAACGTTGATGGCCCTTTACATAAAAAAAAAAAAGACGTTCCGGGATTCACTTTCTTCTCTTCCGAGGCTTTCTACTCCCACTTCATAAAAATAATAATAATATTAATTTCTATAGATCGCACATGCCCTTCGCCGCGTCGGTTCGCAAGGTGACCGTAGTTTTTCTTTGTTGACGTAACTACCCGATAAGTGACAAAAGGCGGCAGGAGCCGTTATGCCTGGTTGAGTCCTTCCCCAAGAAAGCTCTAAATTTTAATAAATAAGAAAAAACACAATTAAGTTAAGTTGACGTTAGCTGGAGTGCAATAAGGTTAAGAACACAACTATATCTTTACTGAAAATTATTTCGAGTTACATATACTCACGGGAAGTATCAAGCTATGCACGATTTTCTTTCTTTTCTTTTTTTTTTTTTTAAGCTTTAGGGCGGTGAGGTGTACTGCGATAGCTGACTACTTTTAAATTCAGTTTCGGGCGCCCTAAAGTTACAAGCACGGTTTTGTTTTGTTTAAGAACTCCGCTCACTGTAAAGATGGAGGCAGTGAAAACACTTGTTGAGCTTTGGTGAAGTCTTAATTTATATCAGTTCTTGTATTTGTCATATAATCTTGGGTAGTGACTTTGCATATAGGTATAAGTTACTCCGAAGAGGGTGAATGAAACTTAATTTTAATTTATGAAGCCTTTAGTTGCTCAGAATATAATACATTGTAATAACTTATTAATTAATTTAGTTATTCGTGTATACCGAGAGCGGTCAATCGAACGTAGGACGACATAAAAAGAAACCGAAGGAGCAAACAAAAATGATAAGCAGAAAAGGGCTTCAGAAGGGCTTGACTTAAAGCAGACGCCGTGTCTGAAATGACGACAGTTTCGGGAAACTTGTTCCAATAACCGATGGTAATAAACAAATATAGTGTGAACGAAACAGACCTACACGTAGGTTCAATAAGCGTTAAGTTATGTTTGCCTTTAGTAGACCTGGCCTCATTAAATGACGAATAATGATCGAGACTCAGTGAATTTTAAGCTCTGTTAATCTGCGCCAACCATGCGCGTGTTTGTTGCGAAACAGGGCTCGCTTTCCCGATAGCCGACGAACTGAACAAAGGTGGGGAGGATAGGTAAGCCGAGCCAACGGAAGTTGTACAGACGTCGTTGTTGTCGTCCAACAGGACGTTCCGCTCACGAGGGAAGAGAGATGCGGAGAAGTCATTAACACTGGCGGGGCGATGCATGAATAATTTTGAAGAGTTCATTCTTCGCCGTCATGGGCAAGTGCACCGCGGCCAGATGCGACGCGGGGTTGATTGCCTCCGCATTTGTTTTTGTCTCGCATAGTTTGGTGTCCTTAGTTTTAGTCGCTATCTAAACTCTCCATGATGAACCATATCGATGCCTTTTGTTCTTGTATTGCAGTGTACTAAGACAAACGGCCGCCATGTTGCGAACACGGTGGCAGTTACTCGAGGCGTACACTCTGAACAACGTACGTGGGTTCACTTTCCTGCACCACACGTAGACCGCCAATCACGGCAAGCAACAACAACAAAAAAAACATTTCGGCGAATGAAAACGTTCAGAATACGGCTGCACAAAAACGGAATAACGAAGAATAAACGCTATGCGCGGGGACAGTGAGCGAGTGAAACGTCTTGCTCCGTATCACTGGGCTTATCCCATTTTTTTTAACCTAATCTTAAACCCAGCTTCTTCATTTGCTGCAATGTTTCTATTGTTCGCCGCGACTGGCTAATTCCGCCTTTGCAGGAAAGCGAACCGACAGACTTGATTTTAGAATGTATATGGTCGTGGACGCGCCACCTTGAAAAGCACGCCCTTTCAACGTTACCTTGGGTCCTCGTCTTACTCGAGCGACAAACAACGGACGCTGCACACCAACAGGCGGCTCTGGCGTCCCACGACTGCGGGGGCGCTGCTGTCAGCACGGCGTAATCGCAGGGGCTTCACTTCGTGCGAGTCTGGTTTGTGCGCACGCGCACTTCTCACACCCCGTGTTGGCGAACGCGGCCTTGTTGGTGAACATAATCTTCCTTCGTTCAAACTGCTCATACATCACGCAATATCCGCGGACACGACAGAAGCATGTTCGAAGCATGTTCGCTTCTTGCCTGCTTCGAGGACGTCTGCAGGCATTTTTTGTTTGACTGATGGGACTGTCGTACAAGGATCGGTCTGCAGACTGTCTTGTGTCTGAAGTATTGGCAGCCTGACCGCGGCTTACGACCCTGCGATGCGTTTGGGACTATAGCACACGTTCGATGAGTTTTACTAATGAAAAAACAAACAATCTATGTCGTGCTTTAATGGTAAAAGCTGGAATCTATATGAAGCGAATAAACGGCGAACAACCCATTAACTTCGCCCGGTGGCAAGTTCGCTGGACGCGCGGCGCAGCAGTCACTGTACTTTCTGATGCCACTTGCGGAGCGCATGCCGTTGAGCGAAATCGGTCGTATTTTTCGCAGCATGGAGTCCAGCCTTCGGGAAAAAAACGACGATTTTTGCCCGGTGCCGCTGACCGAAGTTACTCGGTAGCTTACTACATGCATTATCGGCTCTATGCATTTCATTCAGCCTTTATGTAGTCCAACCTTATGCAGTACCAGGCGCAAAAAAATGCAGTGGGCGCTTTTCTGCCACTGAAACAACGAAACCATCCAGAACTAGTACCGATCGCTCGTCTCATTAAATAAACTGAATAAAGAAAGACCAATAAGTATTGTTCCGAATAATAAAATATCCACCTAGGGACATTCGTGTTCCGCGAAATGTCAAGCCTGCGCCGCCCTGCATATGGATCTGGGCCGGATATTTGATTCCCCCTAAATGTTCGGAGCGTCGGGCGTTCCCCTCTGGCTCGTTTAGGGGCGCAGAGAAGAGTCCGCGTCCATATATCTACCCCCGCAACGCGTGGCTGTTTTGTCCGAAGGCATGGCCTTCGTCGGAGTCTCTCACGGCGACCGCCTTTCTGGGGTAGGGACCCGGGTTCGCGTCCGCTGGGCCTGGCATCTGGACTTTTCCCGGTGGCTTCGGGACGATTAATGACACCGGCGTCAAGAGAGAACGATGCACGAGCGGGGAACTGTCGACCGGTTAAGCCTGATTCACATCGTGCGATTTCACTTGCGATTTCGCGTTTGCAACGTCGCTCGTGCGGAAAAAAGAAAAGCCTGGGGGAAGCTTTGGTGTCAGACGTCGCTGTTGCGAATTCGCGGGGAAAATCGCACCGAGTGAATCGGGCTTCGTGCTATTTTCTCGTCATTGATTCGAACACGAACATTCCCGGACTTTCGACGCCTCCAGGTCGACGGGAAGCTCGCGTGAAATTCACGCCTCAAGCAGATGCTGCCGCGGTCACACAGCTAACACATCATACAAAGGACAGTGGGCAGATGCGCCGTTCTTTGTATGACCGTCACGTTGGTCATACAAAGAAAAGAAAAAAACTGGCTGCAGACTTGTTCGAAGCATGTCCGAAGCAGGCTTCGCACATGCTCGATGATTACTCCCATCATGTCTGCGAAGACAACTTCAGAGGTTTTGCTTTTCGCTTCGTTATAAAGGCTATTTCGAAGGCAAAACGAACCAGATTAAGGTTTTTTTTATCGTTTTCTTTTTCAGCTCTCACGAATTATTTTCAGAAGAGTCACTGGAATCTTACGACACTGTTAAGTGACCGCATACCTTACGAACTCGTGCCTACGCGTTCGATAGAATTTCGCCCGAGCTGTTCATTTTTCTCGTCTTTGCATTCCGACTATATCAGTTTGCATTCGCTTTTCAGTGTTACGACAAATGCCACCAATAGCGTACTTATTGGGCCTATTTTATTTGACTCTTGACCCTATGTTGCCCGTCTAGAACGGATAAGTGAATCATCACTCTAAAAAAAAAAAAAGAAGACATCGGCTAATGTTTACCCTCACGCCAAAACATAGAATTGAATCGTGCGTCACTGATATCGCTAGATTTATCCCGATGACTGAAGTCATAGATGTATAATTCATATAATACTTTTGAGACACAATAATCTCTATTGTTCATCGAAAGATGTATGAATTCAGACTTCCATAATTTACACAAAACTAAAAATAAAAAGAGAAGTAAAAAAAAAAAAAGTCAAGCACTAGTTTTGTTTTAATTTGCCTGCGTTTTACCCTAGAGCTTCCTTCACGAACCAAAAGTTCGGGAAAAATATGGCGAATAAAGACTTCCGTATATTATACTTCTCCAAGCGCCACACAATTTATATTTGCGTCCATCATATATTCCATACGGAGAGTTGTCCAACGTAGACAGCGGCAGTGGCTGCCAGCCATTGGCTCTCTACCCGACAATTCCCCGCCATTGTTGGTGATACAGTAAGCGAGCTAAATATTTTTGCACAAATGGGTAACCTTTTGCAGGCGGGCCGACTGATCATACTTGCAAACTGGTCAAAACACGCGCTTCACTGAGCACGAGCTCGAGCGACCGTAAGCTTCGTCTGCGCGTAAAAAGTGAACGAGAGCTTTATTGTTGTGTAAATGCGTGCTGCATCCGCAGAGGCGTCTGTCTATTGGGATGGCGCTGCCACCAAAGAGCGTCAAAATCTGCTGTAAAGGTGTTTATGCATTCAGTAAGAAAAAAAAAAATGTATTGACATCGCTTCGTCGGTTTCGCAAGCGTATTTGTTTCTGTAACTCGTTTCTCACGGGATCATGAAACTATATTTTTACTATTAGAATGGTCAGTTCTCTGAATAACGTTTTCACGTTTAAAGAGCGTGAAACTCTCAAGAGAACAGCTTTCTTTACCCTCCAAAGTCACTTATTCTACTCAGTACTGAACTACCATGCGGTCTGAGCACCATTCACTCTCTTTAATAAGCTCCTTTTTGGTGCACCGTATTCATTTCGTCACTGACAAGCAACGCATTTACGAGCAAGTTATTCGGTGCTCGCGTTATTTCGAAAATGATGAAGCGAGCCGAAAATGGCGGCGTGCTGCCAGCAGCAACCACGGCAGACGATAGCGCGCGCGTCGCGGTTACAGTGTCACCTAGCCGGAAATCGCCGGAAAGCCAGAATGCCCGCGATAAATCCTGTCACCCCACGACGCACTATCCGACCGAAGGTTAGGTATTGGTGACAGGATAACCGAATCCTGCCGGACACGGCGAGATCACGCCGCGAACGCCCGCTTCTCCGTGTTGCCAGCTCGCGCGTGCCTCGGTCGCCCCCTCTCGCCTTCGGCTTCCTGTCCCCGGGTAGCCGCCCGTTATTGCATCTTGCGTGCTCCGTCGGCTCCCCGTGTCGTCTACCCGTCTTCCTCCCACGCGGAACTTGCTCCTTCAGTCGACACACACACGCACGCAAGCCGCAGGTGTATGTGTGTGTAACTAGCGCAATCGTGTGGCGCGCACGTTCCTCCTTCTTCAATAACCAAGAAAAAAAAAAAAAAAGGATAGGTCGGCTGCCGCCCAGGTCTGTCATCTTCCGTCTTGTTACCAGCGCACACGTAAAACGTTTGTCCGGGAACCGTGACGAAACAAAAGGAGAAAAAAAAACATCGTCGAAAACGCAACAACGGCGTGACAGTCAACAAAAAAGAGCGAAGGACGAAAAGAAAGGAGAAAAGGAAAAGCACGTTATGAGAAGAAAAAGGAAGAAGTTTCGGTCCAGCGGTCGTATTGGAAAACTCGGTTATATAGGATGTCGTCTGGCTCATCCGCGCGCGGTCTCTCCTGATTATTGGGGATCCCTCAGCCGGGTCCTGGGCACAATTGTTTCTTATTGTTTTACTTATTTTTTCCTTGCAGAAAAAAAAAGGGGGGGAAACACAACTGTTCCTCCATTCTTTTTTTTTGGGGGGGGGGGGGTGGACAGATCTGTTCCTCCGAAGACACTGCTACTATGTCCGAACTGCCACCTGGTTCTGCCAAAACCTCTTTGTGTTTTCTTTTTTTCCGTGTTTTGCGGTAACGGGAGAGGCTGGACGCACTGATCCGAGATGCGACCACGCCGCTGTGTCCCGGCCACTGTGGCCCGTTTCTCCCGTTGGTCGTCCCTGCGTTGTTCGTCTTGCCGCGTTTGACGCTCGGGCAACCGTTAGTCCGGCTTCCTCGTCGACTCGGTCGCGGTCACGTCTTTGACGGCGAGACGTGCGTCTCCGAAGCGGAGAGAGAGTTCCGCGATGTCTGAGAAAAATAAAAGTGAGAGGTTTCACGCTGGTCACTGACGCAGTGCACGCCGCTCGTTAATTGAGACAAGTTGGATACTGTCGACTGAACTCCTGCCTATCAAACGATCAGGAATTTGTAAACGGGATAAAGCCGGACAACGAACAGAACTATAAGTAATAAGGTATCTGCGATCACTCCTTTGAGCAGACGAGTGATGCTTCGAGTATTTTTGCTATAATCGCAGACGCACAAATTGTAAGCCTACTTCTTAATGCGCCTTTTGTTTGCATATTCGGTGGTACCCAGCTGGGCTACACCGGAAAGCAGTCACGACTTTCTCGTTTCGACGCCCAGCACCGGTGCTCCGGCTCAGACAATTAGACCCTATCAAGACACGCTGAAAACCGAAGATAAAACAAACATAAAGCCAATACTGTTTTTAGGTCAAGACAATTACACTCTGTCAGTGTATAGCTATAATGCACTGACGTCGCGCATGCACGAATCCGGCTGAGGTGTATACTGTGTGGTGTGTAACAACGCGTGGGATCTTGATTCGAACGGAGTTAGGTCAAGGTCTTCCAGTCATGCTTGGGGAGAAATTTGCTTACCAGTGTCCTCGGGCGCCGTCTGAAAGCGAAAGCGGTTGTGGAATGCCGCATTGCCATTTGATTGCAGAGCTGGCTCTGAGCATCTTCGTCTTCTAAATTAATTATGCTACTAACTTTTTTGAATGTGCTCGAAGTAAGCAAATTAATTTTCGAATTGCTTTAAACCAAAAGTAAAGTGATTGCACTTGCGGTGCTACCAAACACATACTGATATTAGTGGCACTTATAAGCTATATCACTTAACGTGCAGATAACGGAGCGGCACTTAATATCTCGGAATATATTTTCTTTTTTGAAAATAAATTTGAGGGTATATGGAATTGAGGTGTGCTTTAGTGCAGTTGCTTTTTTTGAAGAGTGCCACTCTTTGTTGTACCCGTCTCGGACAGTTCGCAAACACGAGAAATATACTATATTGGATATATCGTAAACACGTCGCACCGATCAAAATGAAAAGAGGTCCAGTTGGGAGACAATCCATCACGTGTTCCGGAACAAAAAAACAGAAAGCACCAGGATGACACAAAATCATCTGGTTTCACCACAGACGCGAACTCATCGAGGCATTCGAAATATATTGTTTTAAGCCTGTAACATTTATCGAAGTCAGACTGGAATCTGGGCAACAACTCGTTCGTTGCTCTAGTCGCCGCCCACCAAAAAGCCAGGCTTGCAGTCGCCCGAAAGAAAACAAAATACAGAAGGAGCGACGTAGAAGAAGAATAGCCGACTGCCGGTGCCTTCCTCCAAACTCTGGGAACTCGGCGCTACGCGTGCCCAACATTTTGTTTATCGTCTTTGGCGTCGAGCCGTCGACGACATCGGTTGCTGTTACCTTGTAATTGGTCGGCGACACAACCGCTTCTCCTCCTCGCTACACGCGAACCATGCTCGAGAACACCCATTAGCTGGAAGTAGAGTGGGGAAGTAGGCGCCTCTGCTGGACCAATCAATGATCCGCGCTTGGCACCACGTGACAGAGCTCTTCGCGCTTACGCCAACGTCGAACACGCAGCCCTGTAGGATGGATTCGTGACCTACGGCCGCTCTGGTTGGTGGAGACGTGACGTTCCCTCCACGGACGGTTTGGCGGGAAAGGGGGCGAGGCACGGCCGGGCGGCTGCTGGGCCGTAATCGGTTCCACTTAATTACAACGTGACGGTTTTGTTGCGCGGGCGGATTTATCGCCGCCGTGCTTAGCATCGGCCATCTGGCGCCTGCTGCTGCGGCAGCGCGCCGACGCTCGCCGAGACCCGCACTAATTATGGTCGAGGGGCCATTACGGAATTCCTCATTACGCGCGGCTGGGGGCTTCCCTTTTTCCCGCGCTGATGAAGATGGAGGGGGAAGGTGCCACCGCGCCTTGACGCGAGTTCCGGCGAAAAGCGACGGTCAGTTTGAAGAGCGGTTCGCAGTCGAGGAATCCGATGGGCGGGAAACGCGCCAGTGTTGCAGAATATATATATAGAGAGCCCTGCTTTGAAACTCGCATAGCTCCAGGTAGCGCGTTACTGGTAACTCGTTATTTACTTTCCATAACGAGGTTACTGCTTCATTTATTTTAATGGGAAATCATTAACTGTCCCATAAAGCGCAGCCGGTGTTGTCTGTAACCGCGAAAAACGGCACCTAGTCCCACTGGCTGTGTTTAACGGCACCTGAATACCCATTGGCTGCGCGAAACGACACCTAGATGCGAGTCATCAAGCACGCGCGTTCAGAAATAAAACACAAGCAGAGCGCAGCAACCCAGATGCTTCGTCACGGAAGCCGGCGGAGGCGCTCAAGGTCAAAGCGGACGCTCCTCAGAAATAAAACACAACGAAAAGCGCAGCAACGCAGATGCATCGTCACAAAAGGCGTGGAGCCGGCGGGGTTCGCCGCGCCTGCGCAGTGGGGGAGCGTGATGACACCGCCGGAGCGCCGTGTGCGATAGGAAGAGGTGGCGCTCTGCCTGTAGGAACGCAACCTCAATCCTTGCAAGACAGTTATTCTCTCAGACTCTCGCAGTGCGTTGTCCAAGTTGGAAGCTTCAGACCAGGCTCCTTTTCTGGCCCAATGTGTGGCCAACAAGGCCCGAAAACTTTTCATGCGAGGGTGGCAGTTGGTTTTTCAATGGATTCCGTCACATATGGGTATCCCCGGCAACGAACGCGCCGATGCCCTTGCTTCAAAGGCACACAAGGAAGAAGAACCTACTACTTTTCATTCCACGCTATTGCGAAGCGCGCAGACTGTGCAAATTAATTACGAGAATGCGTCACCCCCATGCAGAAGTTGCAAGCGGGAATCCTCCTCCATCGCTCCCTGAGTCAAAACTAACCACATCAGATTGATTCCACGCTACTCCATCGCCTTCGTGCAAACTGCGCCTACACATCAACGACTCTTCACAAGATCTCCAGGTCTCAGTACACCCAACTGTGCCAGATGCAATGTCCCAGAGGACCTCGACAACGTCCTCCTAAATTTTCTCTCTACAATCAAGCTCGACGGTCTTTTTTTACCACCATCCTAAGTGCCAGCACAATTGTGATTTAAAGAACGAAATCATTTTTCCAACCGGAGGTCGACGAAGAAGAGAACTTGTTTATAAATCTCTTCTCGAGTACCTCCACGCCACTGGACTTGCAACGTGCCTCAAGCCCACCGGCCCGCCAGCTAGACCAGCCACGCCTTCTCGTCTCAACTGTCATCGACTAATATGTGATATCCATACCAGAAGACAGTTCTGCGGTGTCCCCTCTCCTCTCCCTCAAGAAAATAGCCCCCTGATCCGACCCTACTCATCCAGAGATTGGTGACCAAATCACCCCCAACCCCTCTTCTCTTCTTTCCCACCCTCTTTCCCCGCCTGTGCGAGTCTTGCCCGTGCCCAAGGAGGCTAACATTACGTGCAGGCATCCCCTCTTCCCGTGTATAACAACACTTAACAACAACAATAACAATAACGCGCAACATGTAGGAATGCTCTCGCATCCCTACACGTAAGCAGTCTTAAAGGGATGGTGAACCGAAATTTGGATTTCAGAAAACAATGCAGGAGCTGTAGGCGGGACGCTACACTCCCTACAACACTACTCATAAGGCAGTATCTCAAATCGACGGCCGTATTTTTGGAAAAAAAAGGTCGACATTGAATGAGGCCCACGAGGCGCGTGACGTGAACATATCTCGTTTCCTCCTCTCTTCGCTTCGCCCCCTCAAGGTGGCGAGGCGGAGAAGGCGTGAGGCCGTTCTCTCTGCTTCTCGACTGTACAAAACGTCAGCATATCTGTCAACTGCGCCTCCTGTTTTTAGAAAATACGGCCATCCGTTCGAGATATCGCTGTATGAGTGATGTTTTGGTGTTTGTAGCATCCCGTTGCACGCTTTTGCTGCCGTGTTTTGTGGAATCCAGATTTCGGTTCAGCATCCCTTTAAGTATCTCTGCCGATTTTTAGGAACGGGATCGAGTAACTTAATGTATTTACCCTCTGACCGAGTAACGAGTAACAGTGTCTCGTAACTATTTCTGAGAGGCTCTCCGGGCTAAACACGATTCACTCCGAACTTTATCGTGAACGATTTCGCACACCAAAGAGCGCAGGCAAAGCTTCCTCCCTGACGTTAATTCGCTTTGCGTGCGCGCATTGGGAGCGCGGAAACATTCCCCACAAAAGTCCGAGGCAGACGTGTTGATTGAGGACACTTCTGAACGCTTGCAACACTAACCTTGTCCTCGCGATCAGTTCGTGCTGTATTGCCTCACAATTCAAATGCGCAGATCAAACAAAGGAGGACATGCCTCAGCTGGAGTGCATGAAACCGCTTGTTGCTGGACACGTCAACTTTTCAGAGGAAGCTTCGGTTGTCCGTTGCTATGCGCCGAGAAAGTGAGGGAAAGGAGGAGACGAGAGGAGACGTCAGAATGCCGAGCTCCGGTTCGAATGATTAGTGGGTAGATATACATATTTTTCGTTTAGCCTCGCACTCAGCCACGTTGTCCCCGTATCCGGTATCCGTTCCGAACAAAAAGCAAGAGATTACAGCCCCGAAAAAGTAAAAAAAGTATAGAAGCGGTCATAACAAGAACGACTGACTGTTGCAATTAAAACGTTAACACGTTCTACTGTCGAGGCGAGAAGAAAGCGATGTTTTCACGCATACCGGAAGTTCCAGAATTGAAGATGGCGGCGCCCACGTAGAAAAGGTGTATAAGCAGCCTTTGTATTTCCCTGCACTTCTCGAACGCGTTAGAACGCGGAACTCCGGCGTATCGTGTTTGGCTTCCACATTCGAATGAGTTCGACGAGTGCAGTGGAGACAAAGGCAGTCAGCTTTAGGTCTACCCACTAATGATTCGAAACAGAGTTCGGCATTCTGACACACCCTCTCGTCCCCTCCTCTTCCTCACTTTATCGGCGCATGCCGCAGTTTGTTATGCTTCGTCGCACGTGTCTGTTCTCCTGCTCCGCGTGGGACACCAGGTAATCTTTGCTTCAAGGTTAGCGAGAAAAAGTAGTGCATTACCTTTAGCACAAAGTAGCACGTTCCTTTCGAGGCTCAGTAAAAAGAGGCGTACTTATACATAAACATGAGGAAGATACACAAAAAGGGGGACGGACAGTTTCCGTTCTTTGCTCAGATACACCGTAATTTATAGTTACGGTGTATCTAGCAAAGCTGTGCTTAGATGCTTTTAGTAACTCTTACGTGTCTCGTTGGAAATCCGTGAACCATCATATATTGCTTCGTGGTCGCAGGAACGAGCTTGCTTTTGGCTCAGAGTCACTAAAACTGCACTCCATACAAAATAAAAAAATAAAAACTGTTTTTGAAAGGTTTTTCGACGCCCCGAGAACTCATTTAGCTCGTGAAGAACCGTTTCGCCTCAAGCACTATCGCCCCCTCGCGTACTAGAAAGGCAACTGGGCGATGAAGAACTCTTTCGCATAAAAAAAGGAGCTTGAAAGGACCCTTACAGTCTTTTAAGGAAGAGCCCTTTTAGTGGGTGTTTAGAGGGATTTTTAAAGGGCCCGTTTCCACAGTAGCGTTTGACTCCGACTGACTGAGACAGACCGGTTTTTAACCCTTTTAGGATGGCTTATGAACGGATGCGCAACAATGTAGCGAGTCGTAAGCCGTACCAAAATGCTTTAAAACCGCTCTTGTCTCAGTCGGTCTGAAGTCAAACGTATACGTTCCGGAGCAGTGCCAGCAGCGCTGCGTACACTGGGTAGATGGCCCGTCTCTGGATTGCGGGCGGTACGCGGAACTAAATCGGAACTACAGTTGCCGGAACCACGCGGATCTGTATCGACGTTTTTGACGTTATGGAAATCGCAGGAACTGTGTCCAAGGCAGGCAGGTTTTCCTGCCGGGCTGCCTCAGTCGCCTTCCTTGCTGAGTTCGGTTCTGTTTTGCCCGTGCCGAGTGGCAACAGGCGTTCAACGTGGTTCTGTGTTTCTGCGTGTCAGCAACATAGCAGCAACATCGTGATGGCAGTGTTGTGCGTGGTGAACAGAAGGGCTGGGAGTTGTCGCCGATGTGACCGTGTGTTCGCGTATCAGTGGTGTAACAACAAGATGATATGACGTAAACTGTCGGGCATTGATGCCGCTGGTCGGGCCGTGATCGGAGGGGGCGGGGTGTCGCAGGATTGACATTCCCTTTACATTAAAGAGTTTAAGACCAGTTGAGAATTTAGGTGCAGTCGATCGGCTACGTGCGGATAATCATGTTGGAACGCTGGTCTGAACGGTAAGCTCCTATCGTCAGGAGGCGGCCAATGTGACTGTCGGTCCCCAGGAGCGATTTGCGCTCCGGTGAAAAGACTGAACAGTACGAAATAATGACGGGAATGTACTATATTTACAGTGAAATTTTTAGCATAAAAAAGTAAAATCGAAAAAAAAAGCAATGTTTAATATGCTACGGTTCCTGGAGAAACTACCCTCCAAAGTGGCGGGTTGGGATGAGCGCTAGACGTTTTCGAGCTCGCCACGAAGGGTACACTCCGTGCACTTAACACCTGCCGCAAGTCGCGGCTTTGGCTGCATTCAAGTTGATCGAACAGCGATCTCTCTGCCCGTGAAGCATCATTTCCAGCTGAGTGAATATCCGCTCTACACAGATTAATTCAAGACGGCGATTGCAGCACGTGCGCGAACAGCACAAATAGAAAAACAAACTACAATGGAAATACTGGCTGGGAAGTGCCGTTGCGGAAACAAACCCATGCTTAGAACCGCATTGGGCGCGCTTGGTTTATTGGTTTTCAAATAATTACGGCATGATCGAGACGTTTTCTTCTTAATAAGAGATTCATCCCCTGAGCCATTAAAAATTCTCTCGAGATGTATGACGTTGCTGAAAAAAAAAATCAACATGCTGGGAATATGTTTTATTGCTACGAAGGGGTCACCGAAAAAGTCCGTACGTTCAATATGAGCAGTATAAAAGACGGAAACGCAGAGCTCGGGAGTAAGTGATCACATGCAGCGAAGCATACCTGCCGCGCTCCTCACGTGCCGTCAGCCTGCTTGTCGTCTGCCATGAGCAACAACATTTGACGGTGAAGGATACAAAGCTATGGTGAACGCTGCCGTCAGCACGCGCCCAGCGCGAGGGTTAGCGCTACGCTTGGAGCGCTCCGCTGCATGTGTGAATAGAGGTGCCTACATGTCTGTCTGTCTCAAGGGGTAGAAGACATCCATTGTTGCGCTGAATGTTCAGCGCGTAGCGTGACGCTCTCGCGCACTCGGTGCATGTGACTTGGGCGCTAAAATGGCGTCTCTGCATTAGCCAAAGCTACGCGCTCGAGCTGATTGACACCAGATTGCGCGTACTTCAAGCCTGGATAAAAAAACGATTGGGCGTAAAAATGAGCAGAGATGTCACCACTCAAGGAAAAGCGCGCGTGTGTATGAAGGCGCTCTATGTGTGAACAGGCCTTTAGTTGTTGCTGTTGTAGTGCTGTTTGTATGCTGTTGAATAGACATATTGCAGTATTACCCAAGCATCAAGGGAGAATTCAGGGATTGGTGTTCCACGCGCTGCACGTGCTGGCGTCAGCAGTATACTTCGTTTCAGCTTGGGTCCAGACGCAGCCGATGCTACAAGCACGAGCGTGTGTCCCTGAACAGTGCCTGTACTGCACGAGCGCGCGTGCTTGGCGGGGACGCCGAAAGCCCGCGGAGCTCGCGCTTGCTTAGCATCGGCTGCGTCTGGACCCAAGCTGAAACGAAGTATAGTAACTGCACAAAGCAAATACCTAAAACAAATGGCACCGTGCAGCGCGTTCGCGTCAACGCTTTTCTTTTGGTTATTTACTTCGAATCTTTTATACCAGGGAAGGCGTGCGCGTGCGGCGCGTGGAACACCAATCCCTGCATCCTCCTTGATGCTTGGGTAATACAGCAAATGGTCTATTGATGTCAGTGTATGCATACGCTCTATGTATGTTCCCAGCTGATGCTTGCACCGTAGAACGCGAAATGTGTCTACCTGTGTGAAATACAGGTTCCTGAAGCGCAGTGGTGGCGTCAGGAAAATAAAATATTTTTTGTAAGAACATGAATTGGGTGGCGACTAAAGCGCCACCTAGCCTAGCTGCTTGCGATCAATCTGCTTGACCCTGCCATCTGGTGGCAAGCGAGTTAGCCATCTTCACGCTACGCGGCTACGCCGGCCGGTTACGCTTCCGGCCTCCACCGTGGTAAGGAGAAACTAGCGCCACAAGGCGCCCGAGTGGCAGAAAGTAGGGTGTGAGACCAAAAAAGTAAATCAGTCAGTCAGTCAGATGGACCAAAACTTTTTTAAAACAGGGCGGGCGCTCCTAGGAGGAGTGCCTCTGGTATCGTAAATAAAATAAAATAAAATATAATATTGGAAGACCGCCAGATGGCGCCACTAATGTCGTTGGCGTGCGCCCTCCTTGCTTCCTCCTCCTCTCTCTCCCGCTCCTTTTTTTTTCTTTATTTTTTTTTTGCGGTTTGTTTTGTTCGTTTGCTTGATCGGTGTCGCGCTGGCCGCTGCGAGCGGCCAGCGCGGCACCGGCCGAGCAGACGAGCCGCGCGCGCTACACTTCGCAAGGCAACAAATGCGCTTCGCGAGATATTACTTACCAGTGCAATAAAACAGAAACAGCAGGTTCATTGAAATGTATTTTTTATTGAACACCATTCAAATGAGTTGCGGTATTTCAAGCAAGTATTTACAAACTCCGTCGGCAGTCCACCGCCCCTTAACCAAGAACTGTAGTAGGGAGTAAACGCAGTAAACGTTGTCAAATATGTAAAACCAAATTACCTACTTTAATGTGCAAACTAACAGAACAGCACTTATAACCGAATTATCTAAATGGGTCTATAAACAACTCCTACAAACAAAAATGCTGAATACCCAAACGAACTAATCAACTCCGATATAAAGCAAAATGCTTGCATTTGAAGTTAATTAATGCAGGGTTGCAGGCGAGCTGCATAAGAATAAACGATAAATCATAAATAAACTCGCTAATTGGCAACGCAAAGAAGAAAAAAATAATGTTTTGGAGTGACTATACATCTGACTGTGGGTGCTTTTAGATACTCTATCCTAAGATATAAACACGAAGCTGTCAAATTAACTGAAGACTCTGACAGCACCTCACTTGGGGGAACCAGTCCTTGCAGCAACGGATATTCGTAACAAGAACGGTGAGGCACGCGTTTTTCCGCAAACGAATCTTCCAACATTTTTCAAACGCGGTTGCACCGGCGTGCTCGCTGCACAGACGACACGGACGCAGCTTGCTCACCGGCAGGCTTCCGAAGTCCTGGCGCTTTGCATGCGCAATCCATTTCGATGCTGTAATGGAAAGATTGAGAGATCATATATTTCAATGCTTCCAGTTTCGAACGTTGACAAAAGTTTGATATAAAGGCTCACCTGTCGTTTATTGGAAACCGGAAGAATAAGCACTCCGAGTTGTTTTGAAGAACTGTTACACCACTTCGCCGCGCAGTAGACTCCGTAATACGCCGTCATGAGGCACGCAACCCACTCGGCAGAATCTGTCAAATTAGAGACGTCTCTAATCCCTCTAATCATTTTCTGTGCGCAGACGCGCAGCTCCGTACTCCGTAAAATCTACACTTTCGATTTCAACACGCGCGGAACGGTTTGAAAGCTTGGAGAGACGAGCTCAACCAAAAAGAGAAGACAAAAACGGTCGTTTGCCCTCACACTGAAGGTTGATGATTGGTCGGAGGAGCCCAGAGTGCTTCGGTTTTGGTAGCGAAGATCATATACACGACGCCAGCGCTCAAAAGCACAGCGGCCAAACGCTCTGGTGTGAGACTGTTGGGTAGACCAACAAATCTGCTCTTTGGATGGACGTACGAGAGAGAGGCCAGCGACGCGGCGCCAACTATCGGCCCAACCGGGAACTCCGGAGCTGCATTCGGCTGGCTGC
The DNA here is from genome assembly GCA_037355805.1 of Ixodes ricinus. Classification (NCBI taxonomy): domain Eukaryota; kingdom Metazoa; phylum Arthropoda; class Arachnida; order Ixodida; family Ixodidae; genus Ixodes; species Ixodes ricinus. Next base: position 125,243 of record JAZHYW010015002.1, on the reverse strand, counting down.
GCCAGGGCTTTCGTGTTACCGTGCTGGGGCAGGCCAAGAGGCTGCTTCGGATTTGCATTTTTTGAGAGCGGCTTTTAGTTTTGCGGGCGAATGGTTTACCCAGTTTACCGCTCCTTCGTGATGTGCGGTTGACTGCAACGGTTGACGAAGGAATTGTGGCTCGAGGAATAGCAAAGGTATGACAAAGTGCGCGAACTGGGTGCCGGTTGTCTCCGTTTAACATCGCAGTGTACTGACGATGAGACGACTGAGTGACTGCATGCTTTCGAAACGTAAGTTGCTTTACCTGCAGGGAAGCCGGCTTCGGAAATAAATACAGTTCGCGGAAAGCTCGTGTTACGTTTTTTTGTTTGCTGCTCCTCTCGCTCCCGTACAATAGACTACGTGTTCTCGTTAAGCCTTATTGAGCTCGATTTGCCCTTCGATTCGTGGCCGCCATAATGAGATGCAGGCGACGGAGGAACTTTGCTCCCCTGCTTTAGGGGCGAAGAGTTCCTCCATTTTCTGAAGGAACATATGTGTCAAGCGCGTTCCTCTCCCTTTAGGGAGGACTATACTGACCCTTTTTTCTAAGAGTGTATGCGTGTGAGCAAACGTCTAAAGTTCTTTTACGACCAATTTTTTTTTCTTACAGTGTAATCAGTCAATGTTATTGGCGCACTCTTCAGTGCTCCTGAAATTTCACTGAAAGTGTGTGCAGAGTGTTTCAACGTAGAATACGTTAATACGTTTAACGCACAATACGATGCCATAGAAGGTCAGTCTGTGGTACAGACGTGACCCGCTATAACACCGCGTTCACACCACCGCTTCCGCAAAGCGGTTACGCTTTGCGTTTACGGTGTGGCAAGATGTGATAAGAAAAAAAAAGAATTATGAGCACGAAGCTGACTGTCGGGCTCCGTCCCACAAGCCCCTGCGGCTTTGACGGGCCCAATTGAATGTATTGTTTTAAAATGGACTAATAAAAGTATTATTATGATTATTATTTAAAAAAAAAAACGCGGTTGTTTACAGATGCAAAACAATTTCACGCGCATTTGACGATGGAGACGGGCGGATCCGCTTCGCAGTTGCGTTTCGAACCCAGTTCGAATGCAGCCTAAAAGCGTCTATACGATTTCAGTGGCAAGATGACGTCCCCACTTTTTTGCCACTGAGACGACACATCCATTATAGCAGAACACTCGCCGCCCGTCTCAGTTGTCGAACCGATTACACGAAGACCAGTCACTCGTGTTGCGAGTACACTGCGGTGGAGCGACCTCTCAGGGACATCGATGGTGTTTACTTCAGCGTCTCTGCTCTCTTCTTCTTGGTTCCGGCGCATTTTTTCCAGACAGTTCTCCGTTTAGATCAAGCACGAATCGGAGCTTTTTCGTTTCTGTATTACCGGCGGTAGATCGAACGTACGCGGAGGCAGCAGCAGTCGGCGAAGCTGCAGAAACGGTGGATTGAGGATTCGGCGTCTGCCTGCGGCTCTCGGCGCGGCGGCCATTTATCAAGCGCGTCGATGATGGGCCCACCCCGCCGGCGAATTCATCAACGCGTTTGCCGCGCGTTGCAGCCGGAGAGAATTGAGGGAATCGGTCTGGCGCGGACGAAGAGCTGTAACCTCCCGGGCGCGGCGCCCGCTGCTCGCTCAATTTTTCACGGCATGAGGGGACGTTACAGGGCTCGCTCTCCGCCGCGCCTTTATTAAGTTTCGGACCGGGTTGCGAGTCGGTCGCTGCTCGCTGTAGCTTCCAAGCCGCGGCACCATGCTGCCTGCCGCTGTCGAGCCGCTGGCGTTCGATGATGCGCCCCCGCTTCATTTCGACATCCGGAGCAGTAGACTATACACTCCATCGAGGTGCGCTTTTCTTTCTTTCTTCTCGCTACTCTGAGTTTGATTGACGGCTCGCGGTATTGCTCTCCCGACGGCCACTCGGTGGAACATCACCTCGCCCGCAACAGAAAGTGCGGACAGAATGTTCCGAGCTTCTGTTTTCCCTTCGAACGCTTACACCTCTCCTCGGATGGAAAGTAAATAGAGTTCTGAATTTCAGTATAAATACAAAACAAAAACTGAAAAACACCTTTACAGCGAGTTATTTGGAAGATGCTTCTATTCTTTAGAGTTCTATACTTCCGAACGCGCAGCTTGTGTTTTCTCCCTTCCGAAAACGTTCTCTCCAGTGCTTGTAAGTTTACTTTCTAATTCCATATTTCTCTCTCCTCCATACGTGTCAAAACTTTTCCATCAGTCAATTTTCTCGCAGATCACAAGAAGAGCTCATCGCAGCAGTCTTCATAACGAATAACTCGATGAAAGAAAAAACAAACATTTGGAGCTAAAATTGAAGTTGGCGAACTGTGCGTGAAGATATGAAACTCCACAGTCCGCCTTGTAGGTTATCGACGGAGTCCCCTTTCTGGCCTCTTCGGTCGCTAAGCCCGTGGAGATCGTTGTGATCGGCTCTGCGGGAAAACACGCGCGCTCGTTAACGTTCCATTGGAAAATGAAGTAATTACGTTCATCGCAATTGAAGTATCCATCAACCTGGCTTTTTATTCTATGTTCAAGCGACCAGGCGACCTAAAATTCTCGGGAACAGGCACCAAGCTCATTCTTTACTCGCAAAAGTTAGCCGACAGTTTTACCGCTGTCGGGAGAAAACCAATGCTAATACTAATGGCATTTGGGGTAGCTTTTCGGGTCGTTTTTGAGAGAACATAACGTACCCTCTCCGGGTTATTATTCTTTACGGTATTTTAGTAGCCAGTTAAACCGCAATAAAAGAATTACTTTTTTTTTTTTTACGTGGCAAAATAACGAGGGGCATGTTGCGCGCTTAGCGGTGGTCTGGGGATTAATTTTGACCACCTGGGGATTTTTTTACGTGCAACCGAGAGCTCGGTTACACGACGCCTTTTCCGCAGTAATCCTCCGTCAGATTGCGGGCACTTCGGCCGGGATTCGAACCCGCCACCTGGGAATCCGTAGGCCGGCGCTTTGTCTCGGAGCCGTCGAGACGGCTCCGGACCGCCATGAACGTGACGTCATCGAACGATCCCCAAAGTAACGGGTTGGCAGGTTGTGCTCTTCAGTTTAACTCTGTAAATCTTATCGCGTTTAACCATAAATAAATGCGCCTAAATCCTTCTGTCGTTGTCACGATTGTATTAGATGGAGTTTATGTGGCACCGCCTACCTTGGGTCACCCATCAGACTTTTACGATCGATCGTAAAATACGGCGCGTCAGAACCGCCTAATTTCTTTCTTGTTTCCTTGAGGGGGAGGCGGAGGGGGGGGGGGGGTTGGTCATGTGGGCAGTGCGGTGGCATGCCTCAACTCTGCGTCTGGTGTAATGGACGAGCCGATATTTGCAGGGGGCGATATCAAGCTTCAAACAACGAGTTTCGAGTTTCGTGACGGTAGTCGATTAGTAGCTGAGTTATGCTAGGTCATTGTGACGACGCGGGTTCAATAGTCAGCTTGTGGGCGAGTCTGAAAATCGCCTTTCGCATCCAATGTGGTGGCAGCCATAGTTGATAAGAAGGTCGAAGAACCAATCACAGATCGTGAACATAAAATAGGCCACGCACTTAATTTCTTACGCTGTGAGTGACTGGGACAACCCAATAAGCGAGTGTTAAAATCAAGCACTCGCAGGACGGCAGTTTGGCGCATGCTTGTTGAGGATGCAAGTAATCCATAAGACTGTTCCACGCACGCTCCACAAATATTTGGTGCAAAATGCGCGTGGCACCATTTTGAGGGATCAAATTAAAGGTGACGGGAGGGCTGTAAAGGTGTCTGCAAGATAGATTCCGCGTCACGAATCAAATCGCAAACCTACCAGCAACGTTAGGCCGCGCTGTGCGGAAATGTTCGAACAATCGTTCGTATGGTTTCGGGACCACCGATGAAGCATCGCCGCTCTGTCTACGTCAAAACAGTAGACAATGACATCGAGATTTTGCACCATCAGAGAAAGCCAGATTCGAAAGGTCTGCTGAAAAGATCGCTGCCTCAGTCTTCTTGAATACGAAGATCCTGCTAATTGGCTATTTGTATATTTCATTTGGCTCAACGGTAACAGCCGAGTATTGTGCTAATAGCTTGCTTTGGCTCATTAAAACTTCTACGAGAAAATGCCAGTATTGTCAAATACGTAAGTATCGGAGCAATGCTCGCCCTCAAACACAAGTGGTATTGCAGGACTAAAATCAGTAAATTAAGGTACGATTTGCCTTGGCATCATCATTATTCACCCAATTTTTCTCTGTTACACATCAATCACGAATTTCGACGACCGAAGTTACCCCTTGTTGCAGAGCAATTTTCGTTTTTCGTGGCTGTATAAGTTGGAGAATCGTTCCACAAATCGCATTAAAGTCAAAACAGGCTATGCTGAAAGAAAGAAAAAAAAGATTAATAAAGTGTTTGGTGTTTTTTTATCTAGTTCATTCCCCACATTTTTCATGGGACCCTCCTATTTCTTCCATACTGCTTTTTGCAAGCCGCGGGCATCTATCGACCCTGCGACTATGCTCACCCTCCAGTGGAGTTTTACGAACTACTCCCGCGGAGGCCCTTCTGTGGTCATCGCCGCCGCTTCTAGGGGTCCATATAACGGTTCCCGCGTTCGCCGTTGGGTTCGTAGCCACGGTAACCAGATTGTGAAAATTTACGCGCTCAACTTACGGCTGCAGTGCCGGAGGAAATTTGCCTGCTTCCTTGGACGGTCTCATTTCGGTAATGCGTTTTTGTGGCTGCCTGTTTTCCGCTCGCTTAGCTCTCACGTTCGTAATTTTCGCAAGGTTGACGGGAGGAGTCTATGGCCATTCTACGCGCCTGTCTTTCGCCGTATTTCACCGCGTTCGAGTCGCCAGGCCGTTGCCTCTAACAGAAGGAGCCAGTTCTTAACTTCATTGGAACTCCGTTTTATCGAAATAAGGTTTGCATTGTGTACCCTACCAACGCCTCTTAAAGGAGTTTTTTTTTCTTCGCAATAAACTCGCTTGTGACGCCGCAGTCATCATTATCATCATTCCCAATGCAAATGATGATGATCGACATCGGGTCTTTTGCGGTGTCGCGCATCCGTGTTATAACCAAACGCACTGTGATGTCTTTACAGGAAAGTTGCCTACCCGCAGAAAAATGAAATATAGCCCGTCTGTTTTGCAGGGCTGCCAAGACCTTGAACTCGCGCCTCTCGATTCCTGCTCGTGCTTCCTCGCCGATGCGGCAGCTTCCGTAGACGTTTGCCTTTGTCGTCATGAAGTTTACCGGTTTATGCGAAGCTTTTTGGCATACGGTGACAAATCGCTTTCCAAAATTTCTCTTTTTTTTAACGTAAGGTTGGCCAATTTTAGCTCCAAGGTTGTAGAACTGCGTACAGGTACAGTCAATCTCAGGAGTTGCGTGCAGCAGAGGCAAAAGCACAGGCGCGAGCGCGTGGCCGTCAGGTTTGCTTTAATTTCACGAGCAGTCGCGGAAGGAAAGCAAATCTGCAAGCCATGTGCCCGCGCCTATGCCTTTGCCTTTGCTGTACACAACTCCTGAGATAAGGTTAGTAACACCGTTGTCGTGTGGGTGTGCGACATCCGCCGCATACACGCATAAAAAAGTTAAATGTTGAATTGCTTAACCGTCTTTTTTTGCTTTTCAAGGCCAGCTTACATGCTCAAATTGTTTCTGTTTCTTTGCGGTGTATGGAAAGCGTTGTTAAGCCTGACCTGGATATGTGCGTAACACGTTATATACAAAGCGTGTATTCTGACTCTTTAGTGTCTGTGACACCCAAAGTAAGAACTGAACCGTTTTTCACAAAGGGGGAAGCCTTGCTTCGCCTTCATAAATTTCGCTCGAGGGTGGGGCGAGTTCAGACAGTTTGCTGCGCATTTCGTATTCGTAGTCAGTCTTAATTATTGTCCTGCATGACCTTGTTGTTGTTGTTTTTAATAAAGAGATGGGCGGGGAGATGAGTAGACGCGTACTACATTGCCGTGAGCCCGGCTCCAACATCCGCATACACAGTACCATTTGTGACGTATGTATGTCTTTAGCCCCAGCGAACAAACGGTTGTGTAAGGTGCTCTCAAGAGTCTTTAAGATAGGGAAATAATGCACCTAACCTAGTATCAGCGTTACGTATTAGCTTAACATACCCCATTCACTCCTAAGCTGAGAGTGCGGTGCAAGCTACGCGCTTGCCGGACAATTTCACCACGCCCCTTTTATCACCTGACCTCCATAAATGCGCGTAAGTGTGTATGGGGGAAAGGGCATCGCTTGATTAAAGCAAGAAGTGCGACTGGTCTAACGACCACGTACCTTCCTCCCCGCTCTCGGCTTAGGGGCGACTGCAGAGTGTAGAGCGTGCCTTGAGTAGAGTAAAAATATTTCGAGAAGTAACTGGCTCAGTTTTAAAGGCGCTTGAAAAGCACGTGATTAGTTGACATTATAAGAATAAAAAGGGAACAGATGCCGCTCCATTTTTTCATCAGTTCGCTAAAGACTCTCCTCTCGTGGTAGTCTTTATGGCTAGACGCGTTCGGACTCCGAAGCACGGGACGAAGTAGCGTGAGTATAGAGTATCTGAGATAAGTATACGCATCTTAGTTTCATGCCGGTCCGACATGAAAACGCAGACGACGAGTCTGTTACGTTGAGACGCCTTTCGCTACAACCTCAGGGAGAATAGGCAAATGTACGTGAACATGCCAGACTCGCGCGCAGTTGTCGACGCGTCTTTTTTGCATTTTTCTTTCTTTTACGGCAAGCGCGAAATGTCGGCGGTCTTGTTGAGACGAAAACCTGTCTCTTCTCCGACCTTAGATTGGGGCTCCCAAGGATCTAGTCAGGCCACGGCGCGACGCGGGGGCTACGTACAACGTCGCCTCGAAATTTCGCTGTCGACGCGCACTTCACCTGAACTGAAAAATGTATGAGCGCAATTTTCTCGCCCGGCGGGGAGTTGAAGAGGGAGAGCGACGGTGCCACTTGCTCGAGAAGCAGCCGAGACACTTTGAATCTTTTCGGGCCGAGTTCGTCGGTGCTCTTTTAAGACTCGCGATGTTTTGCGACGAAAGAACAGTATTTGGAACGTTGTCGTCGTCCCGGCAGTACCGCCCTTCGCATCGAGAACGTTGAACTTTAATCCGTGTGGAGGGTACGTGTTCCGGCAAACCCCTTGAGTTCAGAAAGCGGTGTGTACTTATCCGACGTAACATTATATTTTTCGCTTGTGCTCGCGCAGAACTTTTCTACTCAATTTGAGATGGGGGTCGAAATCGACGGGGCCTTTACATTCTAGAACATGTATTTTTGGAATAGCGGAATGACGGGTCTTGCTTTGGAAATTGTGCCGTAGAATGACCTGTACCGAATCATAAAGTGGATTGCAGTACCTACCGGTAAACTATGTTTTTGTTGTCTTTGCTTTAAACAATGTTTTCTGCTCAGTTAGACATGCGAACCAAAAGCGACGTGGTCTTTACATTGTGAAATTTTTAGTATGGACGAAAAAAAAAAAGAAGATAATGGGTCAGTTTTTGATAACGTTTGAGCGTTCCCTGTATACCGTTTCGTTTAAACTACGTTGCTTCGAGACGAGGCTATAGTTTCCTCTGCGGCTTGCTACGAATAAAATCAGTCAAAATTTTCTAAGATAATCCTAAGAAAAAGCATCCTCGATGTTTTCTCTTTGGACTATTGAGACAGCCGACCATCGAGGCCGAGGCACACTTTGCGCAAGTGCGGTATAGTCTCAACCCTCGGACATGCACTTTTCTTGTGGAGGCGGGACAATTGGAAGACCTCCCAGTAGTTTCTACTTCTACCTCTCACTGTACGAACAGGCGTTTTGAGTATGAAGGCGGACACTTTCCAGCTTGGTGCGGGCCTGTTCAGGTTTGACCGCTTGGCGCTTGTGAATGGGGACATCAGATACAACGCGGGTTTGGAGTGAGTGCAAAGTTGCTCGTGAAGGGGATCTTTAGGAAAAAAAATATTTACATAAGGTGCACTTGATCGTGCTTACGAAAAAGTAATGAAATAATTACTTCGTTACCAAATAAGTATAAACTTATATAAGGCACGCGTTATTTGTGCCGCTTTAGCTACAAACCTGACCTTTACCGGTATAAAACAACGTTAATTAAACTTTGTCTGCAAGTGGTTAAAGTCCGCCTTTGGGTCAGAGAAAGTGGTAGGCGAATAAACCAAAAAATAAAATCAGAATAAAAAAAAAGACGATAAATGTGAGCGCTGCGAACAACTTGAGAAGAAATTATTACAGAACTTCATGGTTTGCTCAGTTATGAACATATCTGTGCAAGGTAATGACCCGAGAAGCGGCCCAGTCGGCTTCGTTAAATTTTCACTTCTCGGAAAACACCGCAATATAGGCACACCCTTTAGACATTGCAAGCTGGGTTCAGGTGGTTTCTGCAATGGAGTTGGCGATATGCCGAGTTTTGACAATACCGTCTGTTCCTTGGGACACTTGGATGCAATGTTAGAAACTAAATGCAGTTTTCGACGTTCAATTTTTTTAAATACTACTCTACTCGTAGCGGGGTTAAGGGCATGTGCTGAATGCATGGGTCAGTGAGGAGTCGAGTAGAGTAATTTTTGTTACCAGTTTCTTTTTTTATGTTTTGTTTGGAAAGGGGCGGGGGCGCGCAGATGAAAAGTTAGCTCACTCCCATTTTTGGTTCCAGAATTCGGTCTCCGTGGGGAAGGGTGGGCTATCTATCATTCGGAATGTCACAATATATCTAAAAAAAAGAAATTACCAGCGACCTTTATTTTTTAAAGGCCTACAATACATGAATGCAGTATTTAAGAGACAATCGCTAAACTTTTTTTAGAATAGATTAAACTGTCGTTTCAAGGAGTGAAATACATATTGTTTATTAATTTCGCCGTTAAACTCAGTGGAGAACCTGTCGTCACATGGCCCGACCAGGTAACTTCTTTGTGTAACGTGGAACCAGAACTTGACACCGTGACGTCACGCTGTCACGCGACATGACGTCACATGACGTCAAGTTGCTCGTTATATTTAGTGGGGAGATTGACGTCACAGTGTTACGTTGTGGTGTCACGAGACGCCCTCAAGTTGCGTGACGTCAATTTCAGACATTGAATTTCACGGGGAAATGCCCGGACGGATAGCCGCACCTGACAAATTTCTGGGATTACTGGTTTCCGTCGAAAAGCATCGCACGACTTTAAAATGGAGCTTTCCTAAATCCGACCAAGCTTTGCCCGCTTCGCAGAACCTCAGGTCACGAGGCAGCAAACAAAACTTTTAATGAGCACCCGGTACATACGCCAGTGTTCGAACGGGGGCGGCTCCAGCCAATATTACCCGGAAGACAAGGCCTGCCCAATGACGTCATGGCTAGTGGACTCCCCATGCGGCAAACACGCGGAAGCTCGATGAGAGACTCCGCAAAGCGGCAGACGCGTCCGTCTATAGGCGTCACCGCGTGCCAGCGTCGCGCTCGTTCTGACACGCTGCCAGACGCACTGGCGGTCGATGAGGCTGACGCAGACATGTACAAGTTACTCAAAAAAAGTAATTAAGTTAAGTTACTGAGTATTGACGTCAAAAGTAATTTGAGTAGAGTAGAAATTACTCAAATAGAAAGTAATTGAGAAAATTACTAATTACCGTAAAAAGTAGCGAATTACTTTTGAAGTTACTTTTGAAGTTACTTTTATATGTTTTTTATGGTAAAAAGAAAGTACAGAGGTTTTGATCCGTTAGCGAAATTGTGCTAGCCAAATATGAATCGGCTTGTTTTTTTCACAGAAATGCTTTAATAGCTGGTTCTGCTTCTGCGTGCCTAATTGTTTTGTACTTTCTTGTTTGTTTGGTCAATGATGTACTGCGAATGTGTCATTTCTACTTTGAGGTTTAGCACTGTCTGAGCTTGATTTTTTAGACAGTGTTTGCTTGTTTACAGTGTTGCGTAAAGTACATCTAAAAAGTACTTGAAGTAAAGTACAAAGTAAATGAGAGGTTATGTACTTCAAGTAAAGTAGTAAGTACACCGGGTGCAATGTACTTGAAGTAACGTATATAAATACAATATATTTCAAGGTAAAGTACAAGCACTTTTAACACAATCTTTCATGATGCCCTTTCATTCCCTATACAGTGTTTTTTTAACTGGTATGCATTGCTCCAGGGGTAATCGGAGGTGCATCAGTTTTTACGGAAATGGCAGCAAATATTGTATAAGGTCAAGTCGCCGCAGAGTAGTTGTTTTACTCTCGCTGACGAGCTATTTGACACAATCAACTTATAAGGCACTTATTTCCATCGGTCTTACAGCCGCCATTACTTCACTCAGAGAAATGACCAGATGACGTCTCGAAAGAGCGCGTTTTCACACGACGATACCGCCATTTTTTGTTTTCAAATTCGGGGAATGTACATTGAAGTCGGGAGTTTTACTTTCCTCGGAAAATACAAGTACATGTTCAGAAAATTTACTTCAAGTAAAGTACAATTTTTCTAAACAGTAGTACTTTAAGTACCATGTACATAGAGTACTTCCCAACACTGCTTGTTTATTATTTTTTATATAAAACGTTGGGGGAATTACTACAGGTTTCTCGAACGATCTTTGAATCTTTGAAGATCTGCATATTCTGAGTTTTGGGAGGAAAGGCAACGCAAAAAGGTAATCTTTGCGTTGCCCTTTAGCACGCGATTCTTCGAGTACAGCACAAACTACGGGAGCACCAGATGAGTTTCAGAGCAGGTGCTGCATTTTGTTGCCTCCTTTGAGTGAGGATGCAGTGTGTGCACCTCCTGTAGTGGGCGAGAGTTTCTACGTTGGGGAGAAGCGGGGACCAGCCCTTTCTTCAAATGGGTCAAGTCTCCTTGAGCTTCGGGACACAGAGAAACGCCAGTCTTCGGCGCTAATCCCGCAGTTACTCGGCCTCTCTTGCGTCGTGTCTGTTCGCTCCCCGCGCCTCGTAGCAGTGTTGTTGCAGTGGAGAAGGGGGTGGGGGGGAGTGGGTTTGTGAAATTTTTGGGGGGGTTTCGGACTCTTCAAACCATTTTCTCCCCCCCCCTTTCCTACGCCACATGCTTCCCCCTCTTTGCAAATATCAGCTGATCTTCCAACATCTTATCTCCTTTGTGCAGGAATGTTTGTTGATAGGCAAAACAACCACTAAAATTCGAAAGTAATTTGTAACTTGAGTAGAAGTTACTCAAAAAAGTAATTAAAGTAAACTACTAATTACCGAAATAAAAATGTAATTGAAAGTTACTAAACTACTCAGAAAAGTAGTTAAACTACAGTAACTTGAGTAGAGTAGTTGAACTACGTACAAGTCTGGGCTGACGCAAGGTGGGCGACGCTGTGTGGATCCACTAGTGATGACGTTTTGGGAGCGAAAGGCCTCGTCCTCTAGGTGCTGTTGCTCCAGCTGAATGTCTCTCGTGCGGAGGAAGCTGGCGGCCTCGCGTCCGCCTCTTTTCGGCGGCGTCGCCGGCCGTCGCCGGAGCTCGTGGGCCGCATCGCGCCACGCGCACGCCCACGGCCCGCCAACCCCCGTCGGCGTCGCGTGGAGGTCAGCGGGCAGCCGATGCCGCCGCCGGGTACGGACACGACCGCATGTCACACGGGCTGCGTCGCCGAGACATAAAGAAAAGGCCGCCTTTACGAGGTCGCGGACGTGAGCGAAAGCATGCAGCTATTCGTTTGTTCTCCGACGTGATCAAAGTTAGCTTTTTCGGCAACCCGCGCAGTAATTGGAGCAGTATACCGCCTATGCAAAAGCTCGTTATTTGATGGCCATTTTAGGCCGCTTAAGCGCGAACAATAGCAAACGGTATTAGAGAGTTTAGTTCAGATCGTTCGGATACCCGGATACTCCGCCGACGTCTTTGCGCGCAATATTACTAGATCAAAAGGCAGTTGACAAGCTTCCTATACTTCGTTTCAGCTTGGGTCCAGACGCAGCCGATGCTACAAGCGCGAGCTCCGGGCTTCCAGCGTCCCTGCCAAGCACGCGCGCTCGTGCAGTCACAGGCACTGTTCAGGGCCAGCACGCTCGTGCTTGTAGCATCGGCTGCGTTTGGACCCAAGCTGAAATGAAGTATAGAATGCCTCGCGCTTTTTCGTGGCGCGTGCGCTCGGTGCTACTCGCTATGCTATTAGCTAAAAAAAAATGAAAATGTTTAAAGTTTAAACATTTCTTACAGCGAAGCTGTTATGTGCTTAGGATCTGGGGCCCTATGTTGCGCTTTTTGGACTCCCACGGTGAATAGGGAGAAGGAAGTGACGTCAACAACGCAGCAAACGCAGATTGGATGTTGATTGGTGAGAGTCGCTGATAACGAATTTCCGCAGAAGAAAACAAAGCTCACTTTCCTTTTGTTTTCTTCTATCGTGTATCGAAGTTACGTCTAGCAAGAACGCATCTAAATAAAAATACAATCAATGGCAGTTAACCATAATGACCATAAGGCAATGATCACTTTAGTCACTAAGAATTAAATAAAGACAATTAAACAACGAAGTCGTGTACGTGTCTTCATTGCAATCATATGTAAATCGTATAGATGTCTTATAGTTGTCGTAAGTTGTCGTAAAGATAACAGCGTCACTGGTCCTCCATCTTCACGTGGAGTGGATGGGTTCTAAAATGTTTTTGTGTTGCTCATGGAGGCGTCGCAGCTGGTGGTGCTAGGAGCGCTTTCCGCCTGCAATGGCGCGCATGCAAGCAACAGGGGAAACGGGGGGACGGGGGGAGGGGAGGGAGGGAAAGATCAGTTTAGTCGGTCCTTTTAGAGATATATGTGCTGTGATTTCAAGTTAATTTGTTTAGTTTCGGTTTATCCTGGTCATGCGATCACACACAGCTGACACAGGTGCGTTGCTGCTTGCTTCGAAAACATCGTCGAAGAAGTCGAAATCGCCTACAATTGTCGGCGAACTGTGACTGGGCCGTTAAGTAGAGCTCTCCTCAAGCACGTCATAGGCAAGGACATCGTTGATGAAACCCACTAGAATGGTCGTGTGAGTAGGTACTCATATGAATCCTCTCGGTACCTATACATACAACGCCCCAACTCGCACTTTTCGCTCGAGATTGCGAAAACTGACAATGGAAAGGCTACGAAACGGAAGCACCTCCCTGTTGTTCTGCTTCTAGTCCCAGTGTGCTGCCTTTATATTATGCTGAGTTACAAACACAAGCGGGTTGAATTTCATTTGTTACCGCCGCCGCTCGAGGGCACTGCAGCATCCCGTACAACAATGATCAATGAGTTTCAATTGAATTTCTAGTGTATTCCTAAAGAGCCAATTGAAACTCAATATGAACTCAACGTCTAATGAGTTTGATCATAACAAACTCAATATCGATTGTATTGAATTTATTCTTGAGGAATGCTATTGAGTTTGGTCATAAGAAACTCAATATCGATTCTATCGAATTCACTCATTACGAATGCAACTGAGTTTGTTCATTAAGAATGCAATATGTATACATATATATATATATATATATTTTTAATTTACTCATTAAGAGTGGATTTAGTTTGCTCACTATAAAATATATTCTTTGAATTTAGTCATTAAGGATGCAATTCAGTTTGATTATTAAGAACTCAATATACGTGTGAAAATGTTTATGTGCACGCTCGTCGGACGCTGAACGTCGGAGTATTACAGAGCCTTTGACGATTCTGACGGTGGGCATGCCCTTTGCTTCAATCGTCATTTCTCTGAAGCTGTTATTCCGTTGACGGGACATCAGCACGACAGCGACACTGCATTATAAAGCGGTACTCGAAGTTAATTCTGTGTCGTTTCGAAGCATTTTGGGTCGCCCAACGGCCGCCATTTTGTCGAACGAAGTGCCTTTATAGGTAGCCTCCTCAGCGCGTGTGTGCTCTAGTAGCGACGCGTCCTCATAATGCATCTAAGGACCGCGGTTATCTTCCCAGCAATCGTGCCCTGGGAGCACTTGACGAGCAAAACGACTCCTCGTGTTCAGCCTTGAGTGCGCTCATCAATCGCAGTGCGCGTTTCATTTTTTTCTTCTAATTACCATCGTACAGCCATTGTCTCGTCTATGAAGGCTAACCTATCGTTCCGCCTTCTTTCGTTGCGTTGCAAAATATCTCGTCTGTATTTTTCTCATAAACAGTAATACACTAACCTGGTTAAAAAAAAAGAAAAAAGTTCTTTCTTCGTCCTCCGTATATATCCCCTCGCATTGACCATTCATTCAAAGTCGGAACTCATTACTGTCGGACAACTGCCTACAGAGACTCGTTTATGCCACGAGCGTCATCCGAATAGAACCACCTTCCTGTACCTCTAGTGTCAATATCATCATTCGATTCATTTAGAGCTATAGTCTTAGGTTAAGATAGTAAGTAAGTAAGAACGTAAGTAAGAAAGTGAAGTAAGTAAAGTAAGTAAGTAAGCTAGTAAGTAAGCTCACACTTATACCTAACATTTAGAACTGCCGTAACCAACCATATTTGTTAATTAATGTAAACCTCGAATTATTTATTATTTCACAGAATTTTTTGTAATAGTGTTGACATTAATTTATGTTTTTCTTGTTTCCTTTGTTTTTAGCCCCTTCCCTCTGCATTGCCTCCGAGGGCCCTGAGGCTCCTAAAATAAATAAATAGATAAACATCTCAGATCTTCGCCTTTTTAGTCTGCTCAGCAAGAAAACTCCGTAGGATTGCGGGCACCAAAAACGGTTGTCAACAAGGTGTCTTTGATCATGTGACTTTGATCAGGGTGTCCGTCGCCCGACGCTCGAGCAGCACAAGGCCCACGGACTCGGTTGCGTGTGCGACGCCCCCGCCGGGGTGTGGAACTTCTTGGCACGCGCTTCAATCACCAACTGCCAGGGTCGGGACTGGTGTGCCTAGATTTCAGAGTGTTTCCAACAGCTCGATCGGGCTGAAGTGGGTTAGTGGCCGCGTTTGCAATACGAGCCTCGAGCAGGTGATGGAGTGTGGATCGTCTGCAATCGCTTCGGCCTCTCCGCTCACTTCCTTCCTCTCGACGCGACAAGGCAACGCATGCGCACTTGCGACCAATCCGCACGGGAGGCGTCCGCCATTAGACTCCAAACGGTCTCCATAGTTTCAGTAGCTCATTCTCTTGCCACGGCCGCTTGATTAGGACTCCCTTGGGAGCGGCCTGCCGTATGCCTCACTAGGACTTAGCCTCACTCCGCCGGTGAGAGCGAAAGTTCTACTTCACCCCGCAGCGCCAGCCGTGGCGCTCCTTATCGGCGAGGAGAAGCAGTCCGCCCGGCGCGGCCCTGTGTGGCTATTTAGATTGTTTTTCGTGAAGCGGCAAGTCTCATTTGAAACGAGTGCCAGATTGCATGAATGATGTCACAAATCTGTGTCGAATAAAAGCACATGATTCTTTCTGCGAGGAGCTCACTCAGCTGCAGGCTGCGCGTTAGAGTCGCATTCAGCTGGCAGTATGAGCGAATTGTCGTTTTCTTGTTCCCGTAAGTGTTGGCCCCGTTTCTATTAGCACGGTAATATAGAAGTTATAGTTGGATATAGCTAGGCCATATAATTTCCGGTTTTAACTGATGCTCGAGCACGCTTGAGCTGTGCCTTTTATTTATCTGTGAGGGACAATAAGAAACGGATTCCTCGTGCATAACTTCAGCAATATAAACTTCATTGTTCACGAACAGATCAAGGGAGTCATATAGTTCTCAAGCGGAACACCTTTCGGGAAAGAAGCTTTCGCGAAAGTCTCAATATATTCTCTAGAGAGCTGTTTGGGTCACCAGCCGAGTTAGCCAGAAGAGGTCTGAGGAGCTTCCCGAGAAAGAGCTCCCAGAGCTCTTAGCTGTGGTACGGGTCTCTGCAGTTAGTACACCACATCAGCGGGCAGTCCATAAGGTGTGGAAGCACAGCGCTCGAGATAACCTTGCCAATCTGTCCACAGCGACGAATCTCTGGCGACCGAAGAGCCCTTCGACAAAGGTGCAGACGAGCTTGCACGGCCAGACAGCTTCAGGTCGTGGATAGCTGAGTCCTCGTTGGTCAAGGCTAAACACGAACTGATTTTCTCCGTCACGAGATTCATTTCCCTTAAGTTACAGCTTGCATTCAGGGCACGTCACCTGCATACTTGAGCGGGTTCTACACATTAGCCTTCCTTGCTTCAATCTGCCTTGAAATTCGTCACAGGTTTGTCGCAGTTTTTTCATTCGCTCTTTCAGTCGTTTGGCTTGCATTTGATGCGCGTTTTTCTTGGCATCTTACATCAAGCCTAGCTGTCAAATTGAATGACGTCTGACATTCTTCCACTTCAAACTCTTTTGCAGGCCAGGTTCAATAGCCACGACTCATCAACAGCTGGTCTTCTTTCTGCAGTGGACTGCAGAAGAAACCGCTATTTTGCGTTGTTGGCTTCTACCGCTCGCATGCGACGTGGACGCGTTAGGTGGCACACGAACAAGCGTTCTGCGCTTCTTTGAACCTGCTGGTTGCATGTACAACGAATACAATGAGAATTGAGTCGGCACCGATGTCGGTTCCAGCAACTTCCGCTTCATCCGTACCTTGTAGTCCTCCTCCTTAAAGGCCTATACGTGCAACCTCGGCTCTCTGCAGGGAAGATAATCCACTTAGCGCTCTCCTCTCCTAAACTGCGAGGGGGAGCCAGGTTGGGGCAAGGTAAAACGTGAAGAGGATATAGGAAAGGAGGTGACGGGCAAAAGTGGAAAGCGCGAAGTGTACGTCGGCCTTTAAATGAAGGGAGCACACGACGCTCCTGGAGCTTGGTTGTCACTGGCTGCCCTTCTCGCTGCCTTGTCGCGAAATGTTCTTCAACCAGGCATCCCGAAATTTCTCTCAGACGGAAGCTCGTGATAGCAGAGTTCCGGATTTCTCGCAGCATTTGACTTACAATGCGGCACTCAACAGTTTTTAGGCATCGCGTGCTCCGTAACCCATCTGCACACTTTAAAACTGTGCAGACAGACAAAAGGCAGCTGTCCACGTCTCTTTTTTCTCATCTACCAGTGGTTATCGCCACAGAACTATAGAGACGAGCAAAAAAAACGATCGAAAACACAAACCAAACATGCGAGCACAGGGTAAAACTGCGATATTTTCTCCACGCAAAGCTGTGTAAAGGTGGGGACAAGCGATTTTTGCGGCCTTTTGCAACCGCGGCAGCGCCTCGGTATCGGCGCGAAGCCAATGACGGGCAGATATTTTCTCTCGGTCGCGGAGCAAGAGCGCGTTGGGCGCTTTCATACTCTGTTTTACCTTATGATGTACCGCAGGAAAGGCTCCAAGCGCAAGCTCCTTGCTCTAGGGCATATCTCGGCGGCACCAGCTCTCGTGCGTTAAGAGCAGCTCCCAACGCTATGAGCCTCGCGCTTCTAGCCTTGTCTGCGGTAGAACATAAGGTAAAACGGAGTACGGCTTTCAGCTCACGAGACCACTCGCCGATGTGCAGCGCCTCCACGGCAGATGGGAGAAGTTCTCCTCTCACGCGCGCTCTTTTTGTTTTCGGAAAAAGTCGGCAGGCCGCACCAACAGGGGGATCGAGAGGCCGTGCTCCTGCATCCTCTAGGCAGGATAACTCGTAGCATTACCACCTGCCGGCTCTCTTTTGCGACGTATAGTCGTTGTCATTTCGGGTGGCACTCCGATGCACGGGCGGCACACGACGCTAAATACACCCGTTTGAGACGCATTCCACCATCTCATCGCGTTCAACAGGCCGCACCGGTGAGACGCGACAAATTATGCCTCGGAAATATGTAGTCGCAGCTTAAAGAGCCTGCCTCAAATCTCGAATGAAATTTGCCGCATCCACAGATCATAGAACGGGTGCTTCGCGACTGGTGGGAGTACCTACCTAAGTGCAAAGGGGAGTGAAGTGAGCACGTACGTGCGGTGGGCATAATGATCGTCGCTTGACCGTGGTGTTTCGCACGAACCGCCATTTTGTAAGTCGTAACGACCGATTAAGCGATTGATACGTGGCGAACGCAGCTCTTGGGCCCGATTACCCGAGAGCGAGCGAGGCCGGCTCCGTGCGCGTGCCCTCCCGAGCGACTCCCCGAAGCCGGCGAAGGCTAATGACGCGGCTCCAGCGGCACCTGAGCGTTTTCGGGTTGGGCCGCGCAGCGAAGGAAGCTAATTAGAGCGGGCACATAGGTGCGCGGCGAAATGGCGAGCACTCGCGGCCGCCGAGGTGCGCTATATCGCCGACGCCCGCCTGCAGAGTGGAACCAGTAACGAGGCCGCTTGCACTCTCCAGAGGCGTACTTGCCATCTGGAGGACTCGGAGCGAACGAGTGTCGGGCGCCATCGTGAAGGGCACTGCGCCGCATGTTGAGCGAGTCCGTATATTTCTACACGACCGGCACGTTGAATGTGGCGAAGTGGTTTCGAGGATATTGCGCTTGAACTGGGCCGTCGCCACGCGGTCATCCTAAAGCCGCGGTGCTTATACACCATACAAAAGACAGTGTGTAGACACGGTCCGAGGCATTCCTTTTACTAATACATTGGTCATACATTCTTCCAACAGACATGGTGGAAAAATGTATGAAGCAAACGCGTATGTGTGATGTATGAACAATGGCACTACGGGAGCTAACGTCCCGATATATTTTGCGCCATATTTTAAAAGTAGTCACATCCATACCCAGGACGAACCACATCTTTACGGGAGGAACAGGGTGACTCTGCGTTATCTTGCTTCATAAAAGCGGCAATTTTTTTCTTTTTTTTGTATCAAAACTCGTTTTTACAAGCCGGTTTAGAGAGCGCACGGAATGGCGCAGTAGTTGTTAGAGAAAGCCCGACATTGCGCTTCTTATCAAGGAGGCGTTCCAGGTGCCCACGTCGTCGCAATCCAAGGACCTCGCGGAGACCGGCGGTTGCGCCCACCCTCACCGATCGGGACCGGGTATCGCGATCGCGGCGACGTGTTCGCCCTTGAAAAGTGCCTCGTCGGGGCCGTCTCCCACGATCGAGGACGGGTGGGTTACCCACGGGCGCCGGCTCTCTCGGCTGCTTCCGGCATGCCCATCACGCGCACGGCTCTGCGTGCGGGGTAGACCGGCCGCTTCGCGCGCTTGCGGTCTTCGTCCGATCTCGTTGCCAAAGAAGCCCGCTGCCGAGCCCGCTGCCGGTCACTGCGACGGCCAAAGGGACCGTGAAACGGTAGCCGCTCAACGGGAATCGGGTGCCCCTTTCCTCCTCCAAGCGATCGTCTCGTCGGGTCCACGCCGGGTTCCGAAGCGAATATTGGCTGCAGCGTTTATCGTAGAGTGCTTTATTTTTTTTAATTGAGCGGGAAAATTGAGGTTGCGTGATGTCATGGCGTGATGTTACACCATAACTTGACAATTTTACTTCACGTGACAAAACGACTTGACGCCGTGACGTCAACTCACGTGACCACGTCCTTCGATGTCCCTTGAAGGTGTCAAGTTGTGGTATCAAGTGACACCGATTCGCCGCCATATTTAGCCGGAATCAATAAACGACAAGTTCTTCGCTCCCCGATGTGAGTGTTTAATGCCTCGTAAAGAAATTTAAATGACTGCCCGTTAAATAGAGCATCCCATGCATGACAGGAATATGTAGGCAAAGGTCGGTGGTAACTTTTACTTTACTACTTTGCTACTTCTGCGATTTGTGTTGAGCGGAACGAAGACTTTTTTGTTTGTGTGTATGTGTGCGTGTTGCGAGAGGAGGGGGAGGGGGAGGGGGGCAGAATCGTGGGAGAAATGGGCAATGAAGAGAAAAAACGCGAATCAGTCTCATAAATGTATACATAAGTACGTGCTTCATTGTCCTTTTAATCTAGAGCGTACATACTATGGGAGGAGTGTTTTAGGAAGTTTGCATAGGTGCCCAGGTGCCCTGACCTCCACGGCGGAACCAAGAGGGACCGAAGGAACGAGACATCGGCGCCTGCTGCGATTGGTCAGCGGTGCGGAGCTGGCCAATCGCAGCAGGCGGCGAGGTCGCGATTCCTCGGTCCCGTCGTGTAGATTAGGTCCCAGGTGGATCGACCATTAGCATCTAGAGAACGTGACCTGCACGTTACGTCCACGTTAGTAGACGTACCTAATGCGCAGGCGCGGGTGCATGGATCGAACCTTGTGAATACCTCCGCACTTTGTTCACTCTCAACCTGACAGAGGTGGAAGCCAGGCGCTCGCTAGACCAGTGATACGTCCATCTTTCTCCGTGGGATCCCGCCCACATCCACGCGAAGATCAGTTGATGAGAAGGAGGCGGCAAGTGAATCCGTCCAGCGCGCATAACTTCCCCTGCGCTGTCGACATAGGAGTGAACGGAGTTTTTGTGACGACCTTACAGGAGAAAAGTAGTGGAGTACACGTTCCTCTAAAACAGGAACGAAACCTCGTTCCGCGTTCATTCTCAATCTTGGTACGAGTTCCCGTTAGAAGTCCCAGTGGTTCGAAGGGCGGGTACATTTTTAAGATGTGAAATGTGAACGTGTCGTTGCCTTAATCTCACCTTCGCGTATCTTAATGAAATATTGCGCTGGAGAACCCGCAGATGCAGTAAAGCGCGCGAGTGAAAATATCCGCACTTATCTACGTATGGTGTCGCCAGGATATCATTCCTTCTAGTTCTTTGTGTTTTCGACTATCTCTCGGACACTTCACCATCACTTGAAGTCGGGGGCTTGAAATGGGCTCTAATAAAAATACTAAATGCCTACGAAATTCGGGTAAATTTGCAGGTATGTGCGTCGTGAAATGGACGGAGAGGAAGAGACGAGAGGGCGAGGAGGCCTCAGAACGCCGAGCTGTGGTTCGAATGGTTAGTGGGTAGACCTAAAGCTGACTGCCTTTGTCTCCACTGCACTCGTCGAACGCATTCGAATGCGAAAGTCAAACGCCAGATGCCGGCGTTACGAGTTGTAAAGCGTTCGACGAGTGCAGTGGAGACAAAGGCTAGCTTTAGGTCTACCCACTAATCCTTCCAATCAGAACTCGGCGTTCTGACGTCCCCTCTTGTTTCCTCTGCTACTCTGAGTTTCACGGCGCTAACAGGCGATTCACACGACTGACCGAATCGCGATTTTCGACGGCGAACCGCGATTTTCGACGGCGACCGGCACGTCACCGATTCCTGCGATCCGCGCCTCGTCCGCGGACGCGTGGACTGATAAACTCGATCGTCTTTTCACTCGCGGATTTTTCGCGGGACTTGAAAAGCGTTTAGTCTTGCAACGGTGCAGTGTTTTCTTGTGCTTTTTTGTTTTGGAACGATTAAAACAAAAAATGGCGCATCGTTTGTTTTGTGCGTTCGCTGGTTCCTTTTGTCGCGCGATTCTTGGTTCCATGAGTGAAAGAAACTGCAGAAACTTCGTCCGGCTTAGGCGACGCAGGTTCAGGTACTCCTCCGGGTCCGTGTCCAGAAGCTGCTCTCAGAACTCGTCTAGCACTCCACGATAATTCTTGCCCGTCTAATTAGGCTTTCTCTGAGCGAGACCTTTCTTGTAGTTGTTGTGTACTTAAGTCTTGTGCACGAGCGCGGAGTGCGTGGAAGGCATCTCCAAACGCCCCTCCGCGAGCCCAGAACTTCGTCGCTTTTACGCCGAAACCTTCTCAAGCAGGACAATGCCTGTTCCACTGTCATGCCTTGGGTTAGTAAGCCTAGTGGCGCTTAGCGCGAAGCCTACCACGGTGTTCCGTCTCGATCTGTACGGAACAGAGGCGTACGATTCGTTATCGCGGTAGTAAACGTCGAGTTCTCTCTTGGACAACGGTGCCACGGTGCGATGTTGGAGTTTCTTGACAGCGTGGGGTGGCGAAAAGGTTCGGTCCGTCCTCGCTGGTGTCTGCACGTCTTCTCCCTCTTGTGGATGCGCTTGGAAGACGAACGAACCGCGGACGTGTCGTCACGTTATCAGTCCGTCGGCGGATCAGTCCGTCGTGTGAATCGGCCATAGAGGAACGACGTCCCTTCTGCCGTTCCCTCGCAACATGAACAAGCCCCGGTTCCTCCGATGCAAGATGGAACGGCGGCGTTCTTCCGTTCCTCCTCGAATGAAGGCGCTTCAAGAACGACGTTCCGTGCAACACTGGAGGAAATGCACTGGCCCTATCTTCACAATGACACTGTGTACTAACACAACAACGTACAGAAGAAGATCAGTAGCATTGACTTCCGGATCTGCCTGCAAACAGAAGTTTCAATTCCGCGACACACCGGAACCAAAAACGGCGGCGACGCGCTCGAAAACAAATCCGCGCGGACAGATTTCAAAGCCTCAGCAAAATCCCCTCGAGAAAGATCAAACGAGAGTCGCCGGGACCGATCAAATCAGGCGCGAAACAAAAGCAGGACGACGTGAATTTTTGATGCGGCCACAGCATCAAAGGAAGCTACGGATAGGAGGAGAGAAAGAAGAATCCAAAGCTCAGGATGACAATGGCATGTGTCCCGGACGTTCAGTGTTCGTGTATTCTTTTATTTTGTTTTTGTTTTTCCTGGACGAGGTTGAATAAGTAAAATAGTTCCACCACCCGGTCGGAAAGAGTCGCTCCAGATTCAGGGAGCTGAATTCCCTCCGCTTTGCTGATTTTGTTTTCAGGAGGTCAACAATGCTTTTGTCTTTTCTTCTGGGCCTCCTCTGCGCTTAGCAACCAGGAATATCGGATCAGCAAAGCTCCAGATCTTTTTTTCTGAAACTTAGTTGTTGTTTTTTTTGTTGTTTTTTTTTTTGAGTCAACTCCTCGATGCCCGTGACGATCGATTGGCCGGTAGGAATATAGTTTTGTTTTGTTTCGACATGCAAGTTTAAACTAGTCGCAAAGGACGCAGTTAGCTTTCTTTTGTAATCTAGTTACATGACGAGTCACATCCTTCAAATTGCGCGAAATGTAAAAAAAGTTAGGCATTAAAGGGATTAGGACATGACAATTAAACAGGAAGGTTATTCTTGAAATCGCATGGTCACGGGTTACTTAGTGTGTACACCAAGTTTCGTGATGTTAAGAGGTCTAGTACTTGCAGTTCTCAATTTACGAATGTTGATCATTTTCGTCCGGCGACCTGGCAACACTGCTCAAGTTAGTGACACCACGGTGCCCATAAACCACGTTTTCATCATATTTAGTTGAACGCTCGCTCATCACAAAATGCGGATAGATGCAAGGGCGAAAAATTACATCACAAAATTAGCTACTTCATATCAAGTGAGGAAATACGCTCCTTCTTTCTACAAAATTAATTTAGTCGAAATCACGTAGCTCGTTCTCGAAGTAATTCATTTAAGAACATTTTTTGTTCCTAGAAGAAAAATGTCAGTTATTCTGTTTTTACGACCTATGAAATTATTTATACTTACGCTACTTTTTTACAGTAATGTAGAATGTCACTAGTTTTTTTTTTAATTGTATCACCGTTATGAAGTCTACAATGATTACCTTTATAATGGTACTATTCTTATGAAGTCTATTAACTAGAATATTTAGCTACTATAAAAAGTGATTTAGATATTGTAACATGACAACACTGAAGTCAGCACTTTCTAATTACTCTAATATCGTCGTCCTGTCTTTTTTTCTTTTTCTGTTCCAGTGACACACTCATGTTAAAACAATTCATATTTGATTGAGGCGAGGAAACATGTATTCACTGTACTGCACTACATTGAATCTGCGGTTTCTCAATAATTACCATTTTTTGTAATAACTACCGCAGTTACTTCCCATGTCTGCTAGTCGGAGACACATTCGTCAGTAATGCTCCCATTATATTATCGTGCAGTCAGTGGCCAGCATTGCCACAAACTGCACTCGAATGAGGTTCGAAGGGATAAAGGAAGACGAAAACAAATAGGAGAAGAACGGACGTCGGCCATTTGCAGTGAAAAAATAATTACCAAACATAGGAAACAGTCCAGAACTTCAGAATACCAACCATAAGGATGACCATAATGCGGATCCGGATTTCGTCTTTCTTTGCCAGGCGGAAGACACACGGATGCTGTCATCGCCATTTTCAAGACCGTCAGTTTGCGTCCGTGCGAGGTTATGAATTCATCTTCTTCTGAACTTCTTGGGCGAGAGGCCTATTAGTTCCATCGGCTTATTCAGTCGCTGAAGGAAAGCCAAGAAATGCGGAACAAATTTCGATAAGAAATTCGTAGCATGAGAAACACGAGTGTCTCAATTTCCTCACCGGCCAAATGTCCCCCCCCCCTCTACTAATTACTGCAATTTCTTTGCATTAACGTTAGTGTTATAAGGTATTACACTACTCATTACTAGCAAAAATACATTCAATTACGGTAACTTCACCACAGCAAAGTGGAATACACATACTTTCCGTAGTAAATGTGATACACTTGTTACAGCAATGTCGTTAGAAACCAACTCCGTTTGAAAAAAATAAAATGGTAGCGCACGCTTTTCGGTTGTTCCACTCCACCCGATTCTCGTAAAATCTCGCGCGCACGACGCGGCTCGGGTATCAGCTGCCGGACGGCTGGCGGGCTGAGTGCGCCGCCAGGCGAACGTGCATCGATAACGCGGAAAAACGAAACAAATTAAATTAGAAAGAAAAAAATGTTCGGACGGTGTCCCCGAGTCAAAGATAGCGAGCATCGTTAGCCGAGGGGGTTATTGGGCTTGAGCTCGTAAAATGCTCTAGTAAACTTCACTTATTTTTCTCGTCTTTTTCTTTTTCTCTTCCCCTTCCTTACATTTTGTTACGCGAAGGCTCGCGTTGTCGTGGCTGCGTGGGAACGGCGGGGGTTTCTGAAAGGGCGAACGGCAAACAGGGGGTCACTGGGCCATGTGACTGGTCACCGTCGTATCTCTACGATTTTATACGTTTCGGATCGATGGAACGCCCCAAAGGAGGATATGTGCATTTTGTGCACCGTCTTTGTGGGGTTGTTTGTCTTGTAAAGAAGCTGTCGTTCTGCTGCATTAAACTTGAACGGAACGGTGGAAAACACGTCTCTAAATTTATCTACGGCGTATATCCCTCCCCCCCCCCCCCCTTTCCAAAAAAAAAAGGTTTTTGATTTATTTTGTAAAGTGTATTCATCCGCCTACCGAACCAGACGATAAAGTTTCAGAACAAACCGTTATCTCGTTCAGAAGTTACAAGTTATTTCTTGGAAATTTCAGTGGGAAAATAGCGCCTGCTTTTGCCCGTTTTCGTTAACATGGACCCATTGAGCCCCATCTGTTCGAGGTCTCCAACGGCCTCCATTTTCCCATTGAAAAGTTCAGAAAATCACTCGTAACTTTCGAATGAGATAATGGTTAGTTCTGAAAATTTGGCATCAGGTTCGGACCGCTAGTGCTACGTTTTGGCCAAGAATGAGCGTTCGGCGATGCCTATCGTTTATTTTGTGGTAAAAAATAATAATAATAATAACAATAATAATTTGTATTTTGGGACGTTATGTACATTTTTATTTCTAAACACTGAAAAGAAGGCATTCTAATTTAATGCGTCCCAAGGGATATTTGCGGTAAGATAAAGTTGCATAGAGCACACGTTGCATAACCCTGTAAGAACTCTCGATTCTCGTACGACCGAGAAAAAGAAATCCTTATCATAATCGCCTGCCCGCCTGCACACAGACACACAAACACAGACACACACACACACATATGCGCACAGATGCATGCAAAAACAAACAAAACAAAAAAATATCAGTACCAACAACAACAAAAGGGGATCCAGGTTCATAACGAGTAATCTAGCATAGTTTTAACAGTTAAGAAAGTGAGGGCAGTTTGTTTCAGCAATTACAAACGAACTAAGAACGTGTTAGTGTGAAGTGTAAATACTGCACGAAACTGTACGTATACGGCCACCAATACGCGCTTTAACACTGACCCTAAAACCGGGGGTCACACTGCTCATACGTCATACGAAAGACAGTATGCGAGCACGTGTCACCGCAATAACCGTGGTTCGAATGCCGCGTGCCCAAGTTTTCTCCTTGCCCCGCGGCATTCGAAGCACGGGTCCCGCGGGGACTCGCGTTCGAATCTGTATGCAGACTTTCTTTTGTATGATATATAAGCGGTGCTCAAAAAGGATAAAAGTGGCGCGGAGGACGTCTCGAAAGTTTTAAGAAATCTTCCCCCGGAGCTTCTGAGTCGGCATACCGCTGCCGCCGTAGCCTGTTCATTTATCAAATCGCGATGTTTCTTTAGCGTTTCATTTGGTTTCAAAAGCAATATCACTTTGTTGAATTCGTTCAGTTCCGTTTCGATTGTTCGTTCAGTTCCAATTCGTTCAGTTCTGGGATTGATCTGAACCATCTATTAAATAAAACTTCCTCGCAGGGAATTTTCGCGATTGATCGAACTTTAGGCTCGTCTCAAAATATGATGTCCGGCGCTTTGCAACAAGAATTTACGAAACAACCCGGTTTTGTTGGAAAGCTGGTTTATGCGGAAGGAAATTCGTAAAAGGAAGTGATTAATAGACCGAAGAATATGTTTCTCTGAGGCTCGTTGCGACCAACAAGGTCCGTCGTTTTTGTTCGTGTTTGGGATGCTCATCTCTGCCATGCTCCTTCCTCTCGTCGTGGACGCAGGGGTCACTTACAAACAGCGTAAGGCCTCAGTCGCGCCGCTCATAAATCGTACAAAAGTGTTCGCTGTAGACGTGATGACATCTGGGACTCAATCGTGTTCGAAGTAAGTTAGCTTCGTACATATTTATACGCTTCGAGCATATCTGCAGAAAGTTTTTGTACAACCAGTGTGGCAAAACCGGCAAACAAGGACTGCCACAAACAGTGTCATGTAGGCCGTTTTTTTGTACGATCTGTGAGTGCGGCGTAAAGAGCAGCGTTTCTCCACGGATACCCTCTTGGATACCCGAGGGTTTTGAATATCTGCCAGTCTTCATCTTCTTCTCTGCTCATCGTGGGAAAAGGTCCCTGACAGCTCAGGAAGGAAGGGCGTGGCAAGTTTCGGGTGTCTCCGCAGCCAATCACATTCTGCTATATCAGCTGATAAGCAATGAACGAATCACGACCCAAGAAACATGATTGTAATAAGCCCTGTGTTTCTTGCCATGTCGGCGAACATGCGAACGCACGAACAACTTGGCCGCTCGGCCTTATATTTCCAGTCGCGGTGGATCCAGCTGCCACCGTCAGTCGCCCGAAGCATCCCACCAGTGACGTGTCGGGGAGGCAGGAGACGTGGGCAACGCTGGGCGAAACAGATTCTGACTTGGCGACTAACGTTATCGACGTTAATGTCTCGTTATGGGTCATCATCGTCGTATCCAGGGGTCTCCAAACCCCGGCCCTCGGCCCGCGGTCCAAATCCGGGCCGCGGATGGCCGCGGTCTTTCCAGTGATGCCAGGCCTGCGGCCCGCTCCTACCAACGCAAAAAAAAGGAAAGAAAAGTTTTTGTGAACATTTTTGCGCCACCACACGCACCAAAAGCACCGACGAATATACAAGAAAGAGTGAGTAAAAGCCTGCATCCAAACTCCGGTTCCCTCGCCACATTATTTATTGTACATTGTCATCACCAGAAATACTACTCGTAGTTCCCTGCTTCGTGTCCGCGTAACTATGGAATAATTTCTTCGCGTTCTCGTGTATATCGCGCATAGTGATCTGGTCTGATCTACCATTTTCATTTGTCTTCTGGCTCGTGTTAATATGCCAAAGTTCCTATGCATTTTGATTTATGTCTCGTGAGTACTCAGAGTCACGATCGTTTTGTGATGGCATGAACAGTAAAATATTGCACTCAAAAATGAATTAGACACGTGTATGTATTTCTCCGCCTTACTTCTTTTTTAAATTGTGTATGTAGTTAAAAGTTTTCAATTTAAATGCTTATTTAGGATTATTCGTTTAATATTTCCTCGTTTGTATGGTCTAGTCTGATTTCCGGCCCTGCAGACTGCAACAGGTCCCTAATCCGGCCCCCTAGCCAAAACGTTTGTGGACCCCTGGTATACCCGAATACCGTTCGATCGCTTCTTGCCGAATGCCGATACAGAAACCTTGAAACGGGATCTGGCGGCGTGGATGGCGCCCTGCTTTCCCGCGTGGGATTATCTCGTACGGACGTCGCAGGATCCTTCGTGGGGCGCTGTGGTCAGAAGCAACTATTGGCGGACACCTTTTTATTCCGATTTGCAATCCTTGTGGAGTCTACGGCCCCGTTACGTTTAGCCTCCCGCAAAGTGGGCTACAGTCACTCACAGGGCCGCTCAACGATATTGGTTAGGCGTGTTTCTCACTTTACGCACGCTTGCTGGCACCAGTGGAAACTAGGTATACTTGCATGGAACGCCATCGGTCAAGAATCTCTGCCTGCGCGTAATTTTGAAGCATACAACTGAACGTTTTCTTTCAGTCTCTCCTTCGCAAAACATGATGACGAAGTTGTGCGCATCGCAGTGGTGGTGTTGTTAACAGTGCGATCCCCAGGATTTCGTCATCAAGCTTTGCCATCCCTACGGTTACGAAAGTTTAATGCGACTCATTGGGTGCACGCGACCACTGCGTGAGAATTTGATCTGGGCTTGTGACAATCAGTGCCTCGACGTGTATTCGGGCAGGGGCTCGTGCCCAATCACTACGATGACGGTAAAGCTCGGTTCGCACAGGGCAGTTTCATCACGTTACGTTAGATTACGACCGCTTACAACCGCTTACGTCGCCATCACCGCGGGACATCCGTGCTTCGAATGAAGCGTGGCGGCCGGTTCAAGGAGCAGCTTTGCACGCGTCGTACGAAACACGAATGTCCCGGTGACTGTTCACGTGACGTAAGAAATCGGAAGCAAGCAGCCCTGTGTGAACCGACGTTTATAGCCAATCCGCCAAATTTTAACAATGAATGGAACTCAGGGCTTGCCCTTTGTTTAGCCTTTGGATTTGCCTGCCCCAGCGACTGACTATGATAAACTTTGGCGTCATATAATTTGCTCCAGATCTCGTTGCCGCTTGTTCTGGCTGCGAGGGGCGGTGAACGCTGCTCGTTTTTCTTAAAATTTTTCTTCCGCGGATGCCACTGCGCGGACAAAAAAAGAATGAACGTGCGTTCCATCAAAACTTTAAATGTCAAGGAAAAATTCTAAGCGCCACTTACTGAAAGAGAGATTGTTGCATGTCCCCTTTAAGAGACACAGGGCGTGGCTGTTCGCACTTGTTTCTTCGTCATTCATTCTTTTGCGTCCTTATGCCGGAGTCCCACTAGCGCGACAAACCGAAACAACAGTCCCCGACAAGCCTCAAACGCACGCATCCTACACGAGGAGGCATCTTTGGCGGGCTTGCAACCACTCCTGTTCACTTCACGAGCACCTAGGGTGCCTCAATGTCCTTCTGTTTAGGGTGATGCCACCCTCTCTAGTACCCGATGCCGACAGCACGCGGTCACGGGGAATTGACAAAGAAATCGACGAAAAGAAAATGTCGCCGTAGCACAGTCAGCGCTACAAACGCGTGCAGGGACACGCTCTTTCACACGCTTCTGAACAAAAAAGAAAAATAAACGTGTGGGACAAAATGGCCATATGTCTCGCACTCCTAAGCAAAGCGCACACGAAGGCACCCTACGAGCACCGAGACTGCGAGCCTATACGAAAGGTACCATCGCGTGCATGCTGCACGTGTTTGAGCCATGGTTTGATGCTTGTCGGTGTCTTTTGTTTCTGTTTTTCGCTCTTAAAGGCTGTTTATACTCCGACGTTGAGCGCAGTGAACGCAGCGTAGCGCAGAACGCGCGCCTTTCATTGGCCGACAAGGAACTCAATATCTGCGACCAATCAGTATCTGTGCGCGCTGCACTACGCCGCGCCCGTCGACGTTACGTACCTTAAATGGGACTCGGGCGTTATTCTGACTGTTGCCTGAAATCGAATCCCTAGTGAAAACTCTTATATGTATTAGAAATGTCTTGGTCCAGTAAACGCATACGATGAAACAAGATCATATAAGAGCACACAATAACCTTATAAGAACAAATGAGAACAATATAAGACGAGAATTTAGAAGCAACTGGTAAGAACTTTCTATAACTTTACATATAATCTTATATTGTTCTTTTATGTTTTTATATGGTTCTCATGAGCTCTTATATGGTCTCTTTTGATCATCTGCGTTTATTGGACCAAGAAGTTTGTTATACATATAAGAGTTTTCACTAGGGATGGGCTTCGGCGCGACATTAAAGATTCTCGGGATTGGCCCTTCCTTTCCTAAGTTGTCAGCGACTGCAAGGGTATTATCTTTCGCCAAAAATAATCCCTTCCTTGTTTGTTTCGTTAGGGGTGGGACCACTGGGCTCGGAAAAAGATGCATGACTCGTATAAATTCCGTTTTGTTTCTTTCAAAAGCCAGATTTTGTAAATAAGGACGGATTAGTCTTTTATGGCATGTAAATCTGAAGCCTTTATTCTGAAAACTATATATGCGCCGTGAAAAGATTGTTTCATGGTTTATTTATCAGGTTCAACGCCGTCGCATCTCATAATCTAGTCGCGAGCGCGTGATCGTGTTAAGCCTCAACGCGATTCTTTAAACTTCAGTCCTGGCCGGAAGTACCGTTAGCTGTATCGTTTCATTGGGCCCGCTGCTTCTTGCTCTCTTGCATTCGTGCCCGATCGTCTGGGCGCAAGTGGCCCGATTACTTATTCAAAGCTCGATGGGCTCCCTTGTTCTTCCGGCCGCCCTTCCGGCTCTCAGACAGAGAGGCCGACCTGCATTATTGAGAACTGCCCAGAAGTGCAGCGGCGTGCTCTTGCACGGCAGGGACGAACCGCATTGTTTGCGTGCGGAGCTATCATGCCTGGAGGGCGCCTTCAACGGATATGTTCCTCCACGCCGCTCAAATTCGATCGTATTCATTCACCGACACTGCAACAAAACTCGCGGTCCCGTTTAACTTTCCAGGAACGTAGTTGCCTCCTCGTGGGTATCGATCCCACTATGGTCGGTGACAGGCTAACTGTTCGGGTGAAGATCCTCCCACCTCTTTCCACTTCGGCAGAGCGAAGGCTGGGGACAAGGTCGCCTCCTCTCCAGTGTTCGCTCTGCTAAGCTAGAAGGAGGTAGAAAGAGCTTCCCCTGGACTCTTAACCTGTCACCCAACGTAATCTTATTGGAGCCCGTCGCGACC
Source organism: Ixodes ricinus (assembly GCA_037355805.1). Classification (NCBI taxonomy): domain Eukaryota; kingdom Metazoa; phylum Arthropoda; class Arachnida; order Ixodida; family Ixodidae; genus Ixodes; species Ixodes ricinus. The sequence continues at coordinate 94,067 of JAZHYW010015002.1, read as the reverse complement.
GGCATTTCTACTTTGTAGAGGCGTCGACCCCGTCTCCGCTTATTCCGTACGCGAGATGGCCTCACCAGAGCGGTACCTCTCCCTCGTAAGTCGCTTAGGCCCCTCTAGAATCGCCTTCTGCTTTGAACTTTCGTGATGCTGACCTTCTCCGCAAGGTCTGCCTGCGTACTGTCTCTATCTGCACTCGAAGCGTAATAAATGCTGATGATGATGACTGTGTTGGCGGGTGGCGCGCGCGTTCCTCCCGTAACCTCCCCTGAAGGGGGGGGAAGGGGGGGGGGGCTCTGCTGCTTTCAGTTTTCAGAGCCGCCCACGCTTAGGGAGGTACAGCGGAAAGGCGGAGCCCACTAATTGTCGCTGGGGTCTCGGCGTCGTCTGCGGGCCCGGGTTCGGTGCTGTCGGACTTTTATGGCACGTGGCTCGAGCGCGCTCTACCCCAGACGAGGCCAGAAACGACGTCGCCGAGATTTTTCCGTTATAATCCGTTCTACCTTACGATTAACTCCAGCGGACGCTACACTGGTGTCAGCTGAAGTCCAGACGCAGCCGATGCTACGAGTGCGAGGATGTGGCTCTGAGCAACGCTTGCACCGCACGAGCGCGCGTGCTTGGCAGGGACGCTCAAAGCCCGGAGCTTGCGCTCGTAGCATCGGCTGCGTCTGGACTTAAGCTGAAACGAAATATAGTCACACTACGAGCTATTTCAACCAATCCACCGATGTGAACATATCACGGGACTCCGAGCTCCGTGCGTCGCTGGGCACGCCCCTCCCCCCCTCCCCCGTTCCTCCCTAGCCTCCTCAATAATGACAAAGTCTGGCAAATCGCCACGAGAAGCGGCCGCCGAAATCGAAAAGGTCGAGCGGCAGACAACGGATGAGAGGAAAGCCTAAAGCACTTCGATATGTTTGCGTTTGTCTCGCAAGTAGCGTCAAATGCGCGAGTGCACGAGGCCCCTGTCTCGAGCGGCCCTCGGAAGCAAATGGCGGCGCAGCACTGAAATGAGCGGCCCTTGGAAACGAATGGCGGCGGAGTATCCGCTCGTGGCACCTGTCTCGCGCGTTTCCACAACAATGGTTGACGGTGCTTGTAAACTCCGCTTGAGGGAGGTTATCAAGGGGCTTTAGGAGAGCCACGTGAAGGGCTCCCCGCTGCGGCGAGACGCCGAAACACGCTTCTCCCGAGAGATGGAATGTCCGCTCGCGTGCTCCTCACGTTCCTCGCGCTGCGGCTTCTTTTCTCGTCGGTTTCGAAAACCGTGTTTCGGGTCCTCGCCGCTGCAAAAGCTGTGCGCTGACGTCCAGGTTCCCCGAGAAATGCTCTGTGCTACCAGATCCTCGCACTCCAAATCTGCGACCGGGCGCTCTATGGCTCCGTCATTGAACTTCCAGGGTTTGTGAGTATAGAGGAAGCTATGCCCTCCCCCTCCCCCCCCCCACACACACACATACAAGTGGCGTGACACTAGCACGGTATGGGATTGTCGTCGATGACTCGTAGCGTCTTCTGCGGGCTTGCGGAAGGTAGACTGGGTGGACAGACCATGCCCGCCAGTTTATGTGGAACTGTATCATCGGTAGAGCATGTTGAAAGTGGTACAGTATTAAAGCCGCATTCAGACACATCAATCAAAGTACAGTGTGCAAACATTGTCTGAGACGTCTTACATGACGGCCCTGCCACGTTACTAATACAGAATGCACGAATTTTGTAGGAAGCGCTTCGAACAAGCTTGAGGCGTGTGCGTCGCTTATTGTCGTCAGGTCTACAGCGAACACAGTGTCTTTTATATGATGTATGAGTAGTGTGGCGTCGGCTTTACTAACACCAAACACAAACAATAGGAACGTGGACGCGTTACGCACAAAGCAACAGTGACGCCACCTTCATCTTTCTAAAGTCAAACCGAAATTCGCTTTATGATTAGTAGTACTGTATATAATAACGACGTTATATTTTTTTTACGTTGAAATATAGAGGGTGCGAGCGAAAGAACCTCCAGTGGCCGCTCTAATATTGTTTGCTGCAGAGACTGCACCTGCTAGTGAAGAGAGAAAGATATGCCTCCCGCTGAGGCGGAACATCGGTTGTTTTTTTGTGTTTTTTTTTCGCGTAGTCGTGACCATGGTGATAGCGGGCTTAACAAAGTCAGTTGGTTTGAACCCTAAATTGAGATCTGCTTGGTTACAATATACTATCACACTGTCGTGGCCGGCAGTCGGGTGTTTTCTTGATAAAGTCAACTTGAGCACGGAGTTAACGAACCTCATAAGACCGAGCAAGCGCTAACGCTCATCTATTTTTTGTCCTTCCGGGGCAGCGATACTTCGACAGTTAACAAAGAGCTTACCCCCCTTCAGAAACTGCGGTGGTTTTTCTTATCTTTCCTCTCTCTAAAATGCTTTTGCATACTTTGCTTGAAAAAAAAACCCCTAAAAATATGATTGAAAAAAAAAACTTCAAAAACAGTTTTACAGTTTTTTTTTCTGCTGTGAATTAGAATATTATGTTCGTTTTCCTTGAAGATGTAACTAAGCGCGAGAAAACACGAAAAAATAACCCGACCAGTCGTTTCGGCCGCCAAGCGCGTGTCGATCGTTTGGGTAGCGCATGCGATTGCAAGTTTGCCAGGTATATTCCCCCGCACCGACACCAGTCGTGACGTTTTTTTTTCTAACCTTTTTTTTTGAAAATAGTGGGAGTGCGCGTGCATAGCTTTGATGGGCGCTGAAGATGGGCGACAGCGGATATTCCGAAAACTTCTTTTATGATGTCACGCTCAGCAGAGGAGGAGCTTCACAGTACTGTGAAAATTATTTTCTGCAGCCTCCGTGCACCAAATTGAAAAATAATCTCAACATTCTTGATCCTGGAGGAGAAATGTAGACGATTTAAGTGGTTTCCCTCTAATAAAAACTGCTTGTTGCTCTTAAAAAAATAATAATAACTCGTTTTGTAAAACCGCAAACGTAAATCGCGCTTCACTGCAAGGCTACTAAGTGTGCAGGGAAGCTACACATGAGGGTTAAAGATGAAGATCCAATTAATTATCGTTTGGGGAATATGCGGGAATTAACTTGCATGTTTGTTGCTTACAAAATTATCTTACAATCTCGACTTTAGATATGATGGGGGGGGGGGGCACGGAGTTTGTTGACTACCAAACACACTCTGTAGAAGTAGAAAGAACAACTGAGATTTTTATTGGGTCTGTAGGAGTAATCACCTTTGTTTCTTAGGAACCTAGAAAACACCAGTTGTAGGGCGCTGAGATTTAATCTGGACTAATAGATCTCACTTAACTTAATAATTCCAGGAGACATTCTCGTTATTTGATTTTTATTTGATAGACACTATTGTTGTCGCCGTGGGTCGCACGCCTGCCTAGAGATGACGCATGTAGGTGGTGCCCCAAACTGAATAAAAGGGTTAAAAAGCGCGAACAAACGAGGACAATAAAGAAACACGGACGAAATCTGTTAAATGCGCTTACCCCAAAATGCCCCAAAATCTGTTAATTGCGCTTACAAATATAAATAAATACAAAAATTAGAACATCCCGTAGAGCCTATTTATATTCTCTTACTGAGGCCGCGCCATTACCACATTGGCATAACGGAGCCCCCGGAGGCAAATCGACGACAGCGACGCTACCCTCCCCCCAATTCGCTCTGCATCAGAAGTCTTCTCGACATAGTAGTCCCGGTTACGACACCAACCCCCTTAAGTACACGCTAAAACGTGATGACTTGCAACTTTTATTTCGCATTGCGGCAGGACCATCGTGTGCGTTCCGTCCACCGCCGACAAGATTGATGTCAAGGAGCTAACCGCCCGGAGATGGGAGCTGCTCACGCGAGGCAGCAGTCAGGTGGCGTGCAATTTCAACACGATCATTTGTCTGCTCGCAAACTTCGAACGCATCGTCGTGCCGTTTAGACAGCGGGCCCACTCAGGACGATCAATGACGTATGTAGGCATACATTTAACAAAAGATTCATACTCGCCGTACTTCGTTCTTCAAGAAGTAGGTTAAGAAAGTTTTGTAAGCGCGGGTACAACAGCACTTCCACAGCGATAAATTTTATACAAAGGACGACACAGATAAAGAAAATACACAGCGTATATCATGCACGGCTAGCTTAAAGTTATTGGCTAATATAGATTTTGTGGGTTGCGTTTCAGACGCTTTGTTCGTGTCTCCTTTTCTTGTCGTTCTTCCCCTCAGGGTTCCTGGAAGTTCATTGTCGTAGGTTACAGCGATTTTTATAGCCTACTATGTAGAAGTTACACGTGGACTGCCATTGAAGAAAGCTAGAGATTGACATTGTGACTTTCAATTTCGGCCTCGTAACCTACATATAGTGTCGACGAATATATTCTAAACATCAAAGCAAGTGCTGCTGCACCCTTTATTATATAGGTTCCTTCGGTTTATAAGTTACATTGTAGGTTACGGAGCTTGAAGCGTTTGGCAGGGTCACCGTGTTCTAGGAAAGTGGGACATACATGTATACCAGAAGAATAAATGTATATATCAGCCTCATACTCCTTTTGTGGTGACAGCCGAGAGCCAATGACACCGATCGACGCAAGAATTCGACTGTAAAACCTGTCGCAAACAAAACTACAAAAAAAGGCCCAAGTTTAAGTATGTTCTAGTCTTAGCACACAATAAGCACGTAAAACACCGCACTCTGGATCCCAGCGCGGATCTCGCTTCCGGGTCGGAATGTGTTCTCAGTATTTTTATTCGCTACGCATAGCGTCAGATTAAGAATGTGCCAGAAGCTCATCCTACACCGTCATTTTGCCAGCCAGTGTTCCTCCACAATGCGCAGATAGTATTCTATGTGGGTCCACATGGTGCTGACGTCTATACAGACCGGTACATACTGCTCAACCGCAGGAAAGACGAGACAGGCGGACGCAGAAAAAACGCACCAACAATCCGAACATGCCCAGCAGCCCACTAATGGCCGCTCACGCGCCCGGGCTAATGTTTTTTGTTTTTTTCGCACGCCCACACGTCACATTACTCGTCATGGCTACCGACTTTCGTGGCGGATCCGCGCAGCGATTCGATGCCGTTACTGCTATGTGGTGTTGTCTCTTGGGCGCATTCTTGACGCAGAATTCTCGCAATCGTCGCGCTGTAGCCAGTTCGCGCGCGAAAGACGCGCTCGGTCTCCCCAGGAACGTGCGTCCCTGCGCGGCGTGGGCGTCCGTAATTAGGCCCGAAGGTACGGTGACAAATCGCAGCGCCCTGCGTGACTAACGTCACGGCGATGTGACAAATTGCGCTGCAGGACCGGCAGTCGGTTGTTTCCGCGGAAACAGGATCGGTGCACGCGGCGACCGGCGTAATGCGCTCGTAGAGGCTCGTCTCTCGATTACGGCCGTAATACAACAACCCCGGAAACGGTAACTAATGACCTCGCACCGCGCACATACATCACCGACGCCTATATGCGTACATTAGGAAGCGGGCGGGCGCCGGAGACGGCCATCCGAGGAGGATTCCCGGGAACGGGAGGGAGGCCGTCGCTACCTCGTCGAAGAGGGCACACGCAGCGCCTGAGAATGGGGCCATCCCCCCCCCCCCCCTCAGTCACGCACATATTTACTAGGGAGGTTTCGACTCGACACATTTTTCTATTATTTAGCTTATTTACCGATACTGTCAGCCCGTTGGGGCCGAAGCAGAAGTGAGTGATTGAAATACAGTTGGCACATTTTTCACTAAAACGATACAACATGAATGAACAGAACCATCCCTTTTTACACTATATATTCAGCTGCTCACACCGAGACATGTTTTTGCTTCGAAATTCGGTAAAGTACGGTTTATATATGAAATTATTACGCACATTTATTTCGTGCCCCAATAACGATATGCGCGACGGACTCTGGCGCGACGACACCACCGCGAATACGCGGGTGTTTTGGGTGTTTTGAGACAAGCCTTCGAGTAGGGAGTTTTATGAGTTTGCGTTTTCTTAGAAGAATATTAGGGCGTTTTAGTAGATCGTACCGATAACTCCGATGACGATATACGATATTTTATTGGCACCCTTGCGTATCGTAGTCGGGTATTGCTGTCGAAGGCGTTGGGGAAGTCTCCTAAACCTTCCTATTGATATGGGGAACTCGCGCTTGGAATTTAAAGCTTTGTCGCGTCCGATCGCAGCCGTGTCTCTCGATAGTGGGACTGTCAAGAGTACATCCGGAGTATAGCAATCGAGCCTTTATCACAGCGTTTTAGAATTTCCACTACCTACGCGCGCTTCCAAGTCACGCCTCGAAGTGGCTGCTCCAGCTGCCGATATAAATACAGTTACAACTTACACGCAAATACGATTTGCAAAAACTGCCCTTTTGTCTCGACTTCATTGACTGCCGTTTGCATTTGGCCTTGGCTTGCACATTTAGGGTTAATATTTTCAAGCGGCTTTCTTGCAGGAGTCACCTATGAGTACGACACAATTTTTTTCGTCTTAATCCAGTTAAATGATTTTTGTTACACGTTGGCATTCTTTTTTTTTCTTGTGTAAGATATTACTACCGAGGAGTGCTGCTACGTGCATCGGCGAAATTACCCTCACTGCAGTTTACTAACAGAACGTCCCTAGTCCTTCAGATTCCTTTATCGTATCGTTATCGGGTATCGAGATCGCGGGGCAAATAAGTATATACCAAAACTCTCAGTTCATCTTGAATGTTTTACTCTGAAAATTTCGACCGATCTGAACAGCCAGCATTGTCTATGCGCCACCGGTGCCTCAATGCATCGAGGGAACTTTATACGCGAGACGCTTTCGCTTCAAAACTGTCCGATCCGACGCAACGACTGTCGGAACCACGGTCGGGTACGACAGATTTGGTCGCACCGGAGCGTCGGACCGGGGGCTGGGGGCTGCGTCCGGTTCCGGCATGCGACCAACTTGCCAGATAAGCGCGAGGCACATGCGCGACAAAGCTATTTGATCCGACATTCGAGCCATATCGCAGGAGAAAGCTGCTCCTACTCGCCACACACGACAGATGGAGGCACATGCTTGCTACCCCGCTTCCGACGCGTCGCTCCGTTCAGCTCCGCCCAGTTCCGGTATCCCTACAAGGAGGCACAAAATGTCGTTTTTTTAAATTATATTTTATCAAAGTGTGCGCGTCTTTCAAAGGATTGCTTAACGTTACTTTTTGCTCAACGTTCCCTAATCACGGTGTACCGCAGCGGACCTTACGAGCCATCCGAGCGAAGCGAGCGCTGCGTACGTATCACGTGACAACGCACCCCGCGCATTGCTGCGCCGCTCCCGAGGGTTACATGACATTCACGTGGTTATCGCAAATTACAGCGATGGTAGTTCCGCGGTCTGGAGAATCGCGCTCCTAGCTCCTGGATGGTCCGCTTCGAAATAAAGGTGCTCGCTTACACCTTCGTCTCGCGGAAGTATGACACGAGGCTCTCATCTCGCTCGTATTTAACAAAATTCGAATTACTAACGCGTTCCAGACCCTGCCTCGTTCAGCTGTTCCATGACGGTCATCTAGATGACAGCCATTTTGATAGGAACTAGAGCGGCCTCTATAAGCCGTGAAGGTTGCGATTTGTAATGGCTCGTCGCGTGGGCTGCCTTCCATCGTACGGTCTCAATGGGCCGGTTTGCTCTGGAGGCATGAGATCAGCAGCGTTTTTTGTGCGTGCGGGATAACTCCATGGCATCCATTGCCTTCACGACGATAACGACGACTTGCGTGACAAACCGCTTACATCCCCATTCCCGGTATACAGCACCTACCACTGATCTCTACGATTATTTGCTGGATCGCGTTTGCCCATGTCCGCCAATGCACAGGAATGTGACCACGGTCGACCATCTTTTCGGTAGAGTTACAATATCTCTAGCCATAAGAGTAACATGGCGCAGAGTGCTGTGGCGGCAGGCTGCCATAAAAATAGTCATGGGTTTAGTCGACTGTACCGTGGGTAATATTTCGTGCTTGATTGAAGTCTCTTGACAAAGCAGATTCTTGAAACTCAGTGGATTCGACATAGGAAGGTCGACTCTGCCGTCATATTGTGCGGCGCGCTGTTCAAATCGCCCCGATCGCGAAAAGACAAGAACTTACCATCGGTAAGTGTTCAATGTTTTGTGGCTAGCCTGTCGCGCAAGGATACGTTCGGTGAAAAAAATATTTCTTTGTTCCCAAGGTTTCCACGAAGTTGTCCCGCGACCCTTCAACTGGGAGTGGAAAACGTGTACCCTATCTAACGGGCTTTTAGATTGCGCCACCATACTACTATGTGTGGCTAGAGGTAATGTAACTCTACCGAAAAAGCTGGCCGACCGTGGCCGCATTTGCGGAGCTGGCAAACGCGATCCAGCAATTAGTCATAGAGATCAGTGGTACCTACTTTCCCAATCGGGCCGATCGTCACGTGACAACGTGACTTACGCGCCATCCAGGCCATTATTGGCACGTGCCAAGGGATGTCGTTCGAGCCTGCTCCTTCTGTGGGATTTCTGTTAATCTTTATGCGCCGAGAAACTGAGAGAGAGGAGGAGACGATAGCGCGGCGGGAACGTAAGAACGCCGAGGTTTGGTTACAGTGATTAGTGGGGAGACTTAAAGCTAGTAACCTTTGTTTCCACTGCACTCGCCGAACGCGTTAGAACGCGGAACAATGGCGTGCGGCGTTTGGCTTTCGCATTCGTACGCGTTCCACGACTGCAGTGTTCTGACGCACCCTCCCTCAGTTAGTCGGCGGATTATATCAAACGTTCTCAAAGCATTTGTATATGTATCCAAGCCGCGCAATAAAAAATATTGTTGTCTACGGATTGGGAAATCGGCAGGGCTTAGGAGGTTCGACCTCGGTTGATGAAAGAACGAAGTACGCCTAATTCTTTATTGTGATCATTTATCATTTTTTTACTAAACCGCTCAAATCTTATAACTATACCATCAAACTGCGCGTTCAGTTGTATTCCTTTGCGAAAACGTTTCTATCCGCTCTTTCTCGCGTGAGCTAAAATGTGGTTGCACCATGCAGTGTGCGAATTGCCCTCAAATACCTCCGGTTACCAACTAGACGCAGGTTTCGTAGTATTTGCGAGATTAAATCTTCGCGCTATTTTCGGAAAATGGTCGCTTATGGCACTCTTACTCATATTTCACTTTTATAGTGAAAGAATGATGCGTAAAAACGTAGAAAATATGCCCAGACCCGAAGTGTGCCTGGGCTACCAGAGAGATGGCGCCACTGAGTTTGTTGCCAAACAAAAAAGGGCGAGTAGCGCTAACGAAATCGCGAAGTGTAGGCAAGATTCTAGAAACACTGTTGAAATGAAAATGGTGGTGATACTTTATGCTAACTTGGGAGGATTTTGTTCATACAAATTACTTATTTATCGAGAAAAAAAAAGAGATTTACAAATCTTTGTAACGCGAAATTAGAGCGCAGCTCTTTAGGAGGAGGAGGAGGGTAGGTACGGAGGGGATGGTATCCCCCTCCTCCTCCTCCGTACCCTCTCCTTGTCCTCTCCTCCCGCTGAATTCGTTCAAGGGTGACGTGACACGAAGTCATGTGACGTCATTTTCCCTGCTAAATATAGCGGGTTAAGTTTCCCCGCTAAATTTAGCGGGGAAATTGACGTCACGTAACCTCAACACCAATTCAGTTTCCCCGCTTGATTTAGCGGGGAAACTTTGCCGTCCCATAATACAACGCGCGCGGTCACGCCGACGGCGACGCTGCTCAACCCGGGAACAGGCACCTAAAGGCCCGCTCACACCCTTGCGACTTCTTAAGACTGAGTGCCTTGTAACCTCTTAATATATCTTACGACGAGGGGACACATTGGCACCATCTATTGGGTAGGAGTGGAACCTTAGCGGTCCCGTATGTTGCTAGTTCTCTCGCGCATCATCCTTTCTTTCTTGGCTCGAAAAACTTTTGTCAACGTCATAAACGACCACTTTTCAGAGGTATTACGCACATTCGACCTAGGAAATCCCGCAATACCTTCGCTCTAGTGAAATGCAGTTCCAGGGTCACCGCATAGATGGCGCCAGCGTGCCAGTGTGTTCTCTGGTTCTTAGAAATTTTAAGAGGTTTCAAGCTTCCACTCGGTTCTAAAGTGTCGCAAGTGTGTGAACGGGCCTTAAAGGCCGACGACCAGACTCGAGATTCTGCAAGGCAGAAGATCCTCCTCACCATGGGGGAGGAGGAAACAGGCAACGGTGTACAGTCTAGAAGGGGGGAGAGGGAGGAAGTGAGGGAAAAGTGGAAAGCGGGAACTGTTCGCCGGTCTTTAAGAGCTGCGCTCTAAAAAAACTCAGCATGTGTTTTCTTGGTTTGAGTATGTGGGTAAACATTAAAGAGGAGGAGGAGATGTGAGCTCCGGGGACGCCAGAGCGCCTAGCTCCGACTGGTCCTATTAGTTGGTATACGCAAAAGCTATCTGCCTTTGTCTCTAACCATTGTTTAAGCGCGTTCGATCGCAAACACCGGACGCCTGCGATCGACGTTCCAACCCGTTCGGACAGTGACGATACTTCGTTTCAGCTTAAGTGCAGACGCAGCCGATGCTACCAGCTAATGGCACCAAATAAGCAACTTCAAAGTTGAAGTCATTTGGGCCTTTTTGTGTTTATGATTGGTTCTGCTATGATAGAACACGTACATAAACATGACGAACATCATGATGGTGCGCTTTTGAGGATGTCTGATTGGTCCCATCAGCTCGTAGCGTCGGCTGCGTCTGAAACCAAGTAGAGAGACGAAGCTAGATAGCTTTGTGTCTACCCACTAATCATTCCAACCAGAGTTTGGTGTTCTGATGTCCCCTGGCGCTCTCGTCTTCTCATCTCTTTCAATTTTTACCCGTAAAATAATTCGTTTAGTTTCCGTGTATTTTTTTCTCGAGTGGCGTTCATCAGCCATAGTGTCTCGCTCTGCACTGGACTAGGAGCAAGCCTTGAAGGTACCCATAATGTAATGGCAAGAGAGAAAGAGAGACGAGAGAAAAAAAACAAGTTGAAAAGAACAACGTAGGAAAAGAACAAAGAGGCAGAGCCAAACTATCTGAAAGAACTCCTTCTTCCCGCCCGCCGTCCATTCTCATCCTGGCCTCCGTCTTTCACGTAACGCTTTGATGTCCCTTCTCGAGCGTCCACAGAGCGGCTTTGTTTATTTCATTTGCAGCATCCGACGATGCCTTTCTTTTCTTTCTCGATGAAACGCACAATACGCTCCCCCGATCGCAACAAACGAAGAGAGGAGCACAAAGAGATCATGAGAGTTTCGGCCGCTTTCTGTTGGCCTCGGATGTGGAACTTTTCCAAAACGTATTCTCCATCGTCCTTCCCCCTTCCTGCTATAGATGATCGCGCGGGCGGGGCCGAAGAGCAATACACGAGAGCCCACTTTCAAGTGGGAATACCATCGACAGCTGCATCATTGTTGGGAGGAAATTCTTTTTTGCTCGTCGGCTTATGTGGCGGAATGTCCGAGGACCGACAAAACCCCTTTTGATTCATGGTTCGCTGTGGAACAGCGCCGCTTCTAGACAAAGCCAGCCGCGCTGCGAGGCGCCAGATTCTATTCCTCCTATGTTTTTATTTTTTTTTCGTTAACATATATTTGAACCTGAAAGTTTGGAAGAGGAAAGACCGGAGCGGGGCGAGGGCGCACCTTTATTGCGCGCTGTTCAGTAGATGCGCACTGCGGCGTCGTTTCGAACCGGAAATAAAGCTGGTAGGGGGCTGTAGGCGGCTTCGCTTCCGGTTCCCATTTTGCGCTGTCTCCAACCGCCAGGGGACATTTATTACCGCGACTCCCGCGGCTCGGAACCAGTGCAGAACATGACAGGAAATGAACGAAAGATTTTCTGCCGAGAAGCGCGCAACCGCCGGCGAAGAAAGCGTGGTCTCGCTTGTGCCATCGTCTTGGTGAACGCGGCTGGGTAACTTCTTCGAGACCGCTGGCGACGGTTTAGACGGGCTGTGAAACGGTCGCGGTAGCGCTGGAAGCACGTTTAGCTTCCACTCATGAATAGCGTCACAACGACTTTTTTGCGGGCTAATTTGTAGGTACCGAGTTTTACCACCTCTCTTCCTTGTATATATATATATATATATACTATAAAATGATTCACGTAAGAGTGACAAAACTTGCTTAAATTAGCGTATTCGAGGTAAAAGGATAATTTTCTCCTGACCGCATTATTCCTTGTGGCGGACGTCACAAAATGCGCGATACTTACTAATTAGTTCGCTAATTAAATACAAATGACTAATTCACTTTTTTTAACTAGTGAAAATATGCATATGGACCCAATTGGAAACTTGCGTAGCGTCACCGAAAAGCCCTAAATCAGTAATTTGAAGAAAAACCTTCGAGCGTGAGAAGCGTAGTAGTGCGCTGAAGTTACAACTCGTGGAGCAGGAAAGGGCAGCAGCAGTGTCAGCACAACACCACCTGAACAGAAGGCCTCCGCATGGTCTCCTCTCCCTTCGTGAAACGTCATCAGGGTCGCATGGCGCTAACTCGGCTATTGGGCCCGAGCCCGACCTTCGACGCGCTGATTGGACACGAGCCCCAGACGAACACTGACACAGGACTCGTCGGCCAATCGCAAGCTGCATCTCCGAGAGAGCCGAGCGGTCCCAACCTGCGGCGGCGCGATTATCGCGATCTTCGAGTTGGTGGCGTCGGTATGCGGTCGGACTCCGCGGAACAGGTTGGGACTCCGTAGCACGCGTGGGAGGCGGGAGTCGTAGCTTCGCTCAAAGCCTCCGCAAATCGATGGAGCTTCCTCGCCTAACAAAGCTCGAGATAGAAATACTTCGGTGGATCTCCGATGCAGGCAGTGTCCGACCTTGCCCTTTTTGAGCGAAAAAATCCGCTCAGAAAGGGGTGTGTCCCGCGCTTTCATCGCGTTTTTATTAAAACAAAAATTGGCGTCGCGTGGTTGTAATTTTTTAAATGTATTTTTAGGATGCTAAAGGTTTGCTGAATTAGTTATGACCAAGAACAGACGATCGCAGAATCTTCTTTAGTGCCGCTTTAGGGATGAACGGAGTTATGCACTAAACTACACGTTGGTCTATACGTGGCTTGCACATGACGTCATTTCCGATGACCTCCAGAGAAAAGGGGAAGAAGGAGCTCCCCTCTTATCAGGATCCTGCTTTGTGCCTCCCGGATTTTCACAGGCGTCGCTATTCTCCTCCCAGAAGGTTATAGAAGATTAACCTGTCACTCAAAATTCTTACAAAAGCAGCTTACCCTCTCCTCCTTTTACATGGTGTTCAAAAGTATGCGATGTGACCTCAGTGCAAGGAGCCTATACACGTTTGCAGGTACAGCCTCTCGGTGCCGCCATCTTACTGCAGTTATGTGAGATCATCCGATAGTCAATTCTGGCTAAGGCTTACCGATTCCCAGGCAAGCGCTCCAATACAGAAATGCGTTTTCTACCCACAGGGGCCAAACAAGCGCTTGAAGCATAAAAGAAAAAGAATACATATACAGAACTTTGCTATACTTCGTTTCAGCTTGGGTCCAGACGCAGCCGATGCTACGAGCGCGAGCGTGTGGCCCTGAACAGTGCCTTGAATTGCACGAGCGCGCGTGCTTGGCAGGGACGCTGAAAGCCCGGAGCTCGCGCTTGTAGCATCGCCTGCGTCTGGACCCAAGCTGAAACGAAGTATAGTAGTATGTTTATAAAGTCGATTTTATTTTTTAAGTTTGCTCTCTTTCCCCCGCTCTCTCTCTCTCTCTCTTTCTCTATTTCCCAGTAACAACGGGGATGGTGGTTTTTAACTGGGCGCGCGCTCTCTTCCAGGGGTATTACGCCGAGTGACGACGGCACGCGTGCTGGCCGCAGAGTAATGAAGGCGCTTCCTCTATCCTCGTAGAACGCCGCAGCGCCTCTTAGACGGCCACATCACGCCCGGCTTGTCTGGTGGTGACAGCGTCGGTGGGACCCCAAGGCACTCACCCATCTGCGCCATAATCGGCACATTAGAAGCTCGTCTTGCCCTCCCCTCCAACCTGCAATATATTATATCGCTTTTTTTTGTAAGGTTTATTATTAGTTTCATTTATGGGAGAAATCGATTTACGAAGAAGAAAATATAATAAAAGTTCACTCCGTTACGTTTTAAGGACTCTCGGAGCTTGGCTCCCCCTAAGGGTGTGTTTCCTTTGTTATTTCTATATTTACCATTTTTTTCCCCTTTCTGTTGTTTATCGAGAAGAGCTGCTTGTGGATTTTGTTTTGTGACGCTTTATCCGCTCTTTAACTCAGCTTCAGAGTTCCACCGTCGCTCGTCCGAAGTGCTCGTTCCATGCCAGTCTTTGTAGCTGGAAAACCAGGCGATGAATGCCAGGATCGCAGGAGTTTTCGCCGGACCTGTGTTTCCAGAACATTAAGATCGTGCATCTGTCCATGTTTAAAACTTGTGTAAAGAAAAGAGGCCCACCTTGCTCGAAAATGAAGCCGGGTTTCACGCAGCTAGGGCGGAGAACTTGCGGCGTACAAACGCAGCGTCTCACTGATCCTCACGCATGGGGAGCGAAGGTCTCGCATCCAGGGAAACTCCTTTGTCTTCAGGATATCAGCGCAAACCTACCGCATGGACGAACGTCCAGTAGAACATCCGAACACGCAATATGTTCGTACTTTTCAACTTTGCATCGTGGTTATAGGACCTAATCCAGCCTAAAAATATCGATTGTTGGTCTTTACGCCCCGCGCAGAGTTTATGTATACCTTCAATTACGGTGCTAAATCATCAAACCAAAATAACGAAGATTTCATCAAGAAGTTAATTCGGGAAGCTCAGAGTTTTATACACGGATTTTCACTTTGTCACTTTACGAAACCCATCACGTAAGAAGATACTACAGCCAGTAATCGTGACGTCACGCCTTTAACCCCATAAGGCATTTAGAAATTTATCATAAATCAGGCATTGTGAACGGAATGCTTATTTTACACGTTTTACGTCAGTTATTCATCTCCGACGACGCTGTAATTTCCACGGCCTCGGCGGAAACCTGCGGAGCTTCACGCTTGCTAAGCTTCCGGGGTTGCGATAGTCCGGTACGCAACACTGCCTAAAGCTTCGACGTTTGCTCTTCTACCACATCCGATAGCAATGTTAATAATAAAAGACCAAAAACGCACGAGTCAACACCTTCAAATTGATGCGTGACCAGCCCCACGAGCAAGCAGGCTGGCGAGAGGGCCTTCCTAGTGTTGCAAATAGTTTTGAGCTAGATGGCGCAACGTGTCACACCAAACGTGCTTTGAGGGCATTGAGTGAGTTGAAACACGGGAAAATCAAGAGGCGTTTTATACACTTTACTTTTCAAATCGCGAGCTGACGTTTTGTCGACACTTCCACGAGGAGGTCCAGGTACCTGCCACGAGGTTTTTATATAAATCTAGCGACCCCCATTTTAGGCTGGAGAGGTCATTTAATATGCGCAGTCCAACCGGTCCACGGTGCGAACGATCGATTTCTTCAATGAAGTCAATGAAGTGAACGCGAGCGCTTAATTGGAGGAGCATTAATTCAATGTAGTTCTCGCGCTCACTAAAAATGGCGGATTATTTCGCATTGAATGGATGGATGGATGGATGAATGGATGAATACAACTGAATTATTTGGTTTCAGCAGCGCCTTGCGCCACCTAGTATGTGTCTTTATTGCTAAAAGCTAAAGTCCACGCAATCTGAGACTGCCGGTTCGCCAAGCTCTTTACTAAGGAGAGAAATGACTCGTTGTGGAGCAGCTGATGCGTTGCCCGAGCCCTGAGCGCACCCTCAGCAAGCGGTGCTTTTTCTAACTTGAATGCTGCTGTCGCGCTCATTGGTGAGCACGTCAAACCATACGCCGGCGTTTTCTTTTTTATATGATAGGCTTTTCTTTAATTGATGCCTTGTTGGCAAACCAACGAGGTTTGCTGGGTTGAGTTGTCGACCAGTTGTCTTTAAAACACGTAATATTTTTACTTTATAGTCGGTCACTAGCTAGCTTAACTTGATATGAGAAAAGCGTCGCGTTACCACCCAGGTAAAACAAACAAATTTTCTTCTGTGACTTCAATACGAGTATTTCACTTCAGAACACTTTAACTTGATGTAAGTCATAAGCCAACGTAGTGGATAGATATTTAAATGTTTTATTTGTGCACTTTTGATTGCGTGCAAACAGTCGATGTGAGAACAAGGCGCGGCTTTTCTAAACTTTGTCGACATTTAACAGGAGCCTTTAACCCCCTTCCCCGGATCTTAATGAATACGAGCGCGTGACAGCCGCTTACACAATCGCGTTGCTTGAGCGTAGGTGCTCCTCCATTCCGCCATCTTTGCGTCGTCTCAATTCCGCAAATATCTATGTTAAAAACGCGCGCAACACTTTTTTTTTAATGTTTAGTCGGTCAGTGTAAGGTAGTAGAAAGATGGGTTTTTGCTTCTCCTTAGCGCCTTCTCGACACGGGTCGAGGCGCCCACTCGGTGGTCCTCAGCGTCGTAAGCGTTCCAGTGGCGAAGAGACAATCCGCGCCATCTCCTCCGCCTCGGCGTTAACGACGTCTGCGGTCCTTCATCCATCGCCGTCGAAAACAGGCCGCCTCTTTGGTAAAACAATAGGCCGCTTCATTTCTTCGCCTCTCCCGCGGAGGGTGCGGCGTGCCGACGAGGGGGGGGGGGTGAGCGTCGGCCTTACCTCGAGTGTACAGCCTCGGAAGTCTTCGAGTGTGTGCCGTATCACGATGCATTCCGAACACCGACCATATTGGCCTCCCTCTAATCCGTTCACTCAATGAGGAGGGCAATCGGTACAGACCCTTTTCGAAATTCAGTCTAGCAATTTGGACCACTATGGTCATCGCAGTGCACGGCATCTGTTCAAAACTAATGGTGGCCTTCTTGATGGTGACGGAAAAAGAGGTTGACAATACTACCAAGTGGAGTACTGATCAGGCCTATACGTTCGAGATGTCAGTAAAAGACAACGCGTGAATGGGATGCACCGCCTGCATAAGCGTTTATTTCGGAGTGTGGTCCAATCAAATCGATTTGTACAACTCTGTTTCTACAGCCATTTAAGGGCGGAAATTTAATTAAGGCTCTTATGAAAGGCGGCTCTGTAGGGGTCAGTTCTTGTGTCCACACCATCCAAACTGAAAGTAAAATCAAGAAAACGTTATGAGGTCGTTGACGAAGCAATTCTAATCTTCCCAGTAACGTGCGAAAGTGACGGTGTCGATGAAATACAGTTCCATGACCTCCATTAGTTTGTACCAATGTTTTTATATTAGGGTCGATTGGGAAACTCCCGGGAGGCGGCGGATTTATTCTGTAGAGCTTCCGAAAGGCGGTGCTGGCGTCCCGTTGCGATCTAAGCTCGCGCCCCGCGGCCACGGCATCACCCGGGCGCGCGCTTAAAAGCATGATTCAATAGGCTCCGATAGTGCGGTACTCGGAACGCGGCAGCGGTTTGCTATACTCCGTTTCACCTTATGTTGTACCGAGGGGGATCGGTGGCCGAGTGGGCTAAAGCGCACACCCAGCTCGACGCGCGTGGAGCGAAAGCTCGCGCTGCAGAACCCAGGGATCCTGGGCTCGAGCCCCACCCCTGCCCGTTTCGATCTGGATGAGCATCGTACCGGCGTGCGGTCGTGTATCACTACTGCGTGGTGCACGTTAAAGACCCCAGGCTAGCGGTTGTACTGCACTGGCTAAATTGCTCATCTACAGCGAGTGACTCGTCGCAACTTTAAATGGCTGACCAACAAATCGCTGTATAAATATCCACACAACCCAATTGTTGTACCGCAGCGAAGGCTAGAAACGCGAGCTTATAGCGTTGGCAGCTGCCCTTGGAGAACGAGAGCTTGAACGTCGAGATGTGCCGGAGCTCGCTCTTGTAGCCTTTCCTGCGGTACAACACAAGGTGAAACAGAGTATAAAAGTCCCTTTTGTTCCTTACCAGCGACCTACTTTACAAACCGGAGGAGCGAGCGGAAATTTCCGATATATAACCGATGCCTTCCAAAAGCCCCCGAGAAAAAATAAAAAAATAAAACTAAAACCAGGAATAAGTGCGCTTCGTGGCGAGAAAACATTGTATAATGTACTAGCATTTTACTTTTTGCTTTGGTCGACACGTTCTTTAAATACACTTCGTTCATCGGTAAATATTTGCTTTACAAGTCTACGGCGGCTTGGTTGGCCGCGTGCCAACGCCTTTCAGAGCAGGAGCCTAGCACGCGGCGCGCAAGGAACCGATCTTATCGGAACCGCAGCGCCACCACTTCGCCGGCTACTGCCGGGCGCTCTCCGTTGCCATGGCGCGCCCGCGCTCTTTCCCAGCTGACACTAATCTCGTTGATTTGTTTAAAGTGAAACTGCTTTTTGAACCACCAGATGGCACTAAATCTTGAAAAGGGTCTATTGGGCTTCAATGTCCCAATAGACCCTTTCAGTGCTTTATTGTAAGGGAATGTTGATACACTAATGATGGGAATTAAAAACAGCGCGAAAAGACGAGGACCAGACAAAGAAGTGACACGGACGCAGCGCTGACTTACAACTGAGATTATTGAACGCAAAAACGCAATATATAGTTGCGTTGTCACGAACGAAAGAGAAGAAAGAATTCAGCCCACGTGATACATCACCAATAAAAATAAAATAAAAATAAAACAATAAAAAAAGCGTCATGACACAGCCATACAGAGTACGTGCTAAAAAAAACGAGCAAGTCAGGAAACTAGAGAATTAATCTCTTTGCCTGAAAGGGCCACTGAAGGACTGCTTACACATGCTGCACCCAACCTCGCTATCTCAACAGCCTCCAGAATGGGCCTCCTGCGCTGAAGCTTTGAACAAACTGTGGCGCCCTCGTTTTGGGTAGTACAAGCATACCTGGTTGGGACTCCCACTGTTATGGCGCCTTCGCCGTGATTTTTTTCCTTCTGTGTAGTGCAGAAGAACGGAAAAATACCTTTGGACGTCCGAAATCGGCTACATTCAACGCCGCAAGACAATCGAAAGTTCCGGATTCTTGCCACCGCCGCTAGGGTAGGCGTCTGGTATCTCACAGTGGTGACGTAGAACATCTGGCGTCCCGACGTTTTTGTTTTTTCTTCCCCTTTATGTTTCTTTGGCTTCCGTGATACGGCGTTTCTTGGTTCACGCTCTTATCGTCCTAGCTTTGGCCTGTGCTTCAACGGCGTCAGCATTTTTTTTTCTACTTTTCCTCGTTATCGTGTTCCGCGCCACAGCAGGCACGCTTCTATATGTGTGGCAGTTTGAGTCGCTCAAGTTTGTACTACCCAAAACAAGTCCTAACAAGTAATTTTTCGCAGCGCCTCCTGGGCAACGAAGGAGGCCTAAGCTGGTCCCTATGACGCTAAACTAACTCACACAGTTGGATGTCGGGTAGGCAACCACAGTCGCGGCAAATGTACGCCCAAATGACCAGACACGGGGGTGGAGACACTGTAAGCGTGCTCTCTTAACCTGTCATTGAGACAGCGGCCCGTCAGGCTAATGATGACCTATGAAGGGGCCTATTCGTCATCTTGCGGGGATTCAAAACGTTGGATGCTTTGACCAATGAAGCGCGATACCGCTTGACAACCTGAGTGGGTGAACGGATAGAGGCCGATATAATCGACATTCCGAGAGAATCTTCTTGGGGCAGTGTATGCATACACAGGATGATGATTTTAACCCGGGAGACGCTCTCTGTCCCCATTTCTTTCTCTTACACTCTAAAAAAACAATGTCCTCCTGCCCCAGTTTCGGGTTAAAATCATCGTGGTAAACTTCCACCAGCTCGCCTGCGCACTGACCGTAATGTTGTTACATACCGGAAGGAGCTCGTGTAGTCCAAAGGTGCATTGTGGGCTTCGTGCACGTGGTGTCATTTTTTACGGCGTCGACTGGCGTTACGATGCGGGTCTTAGAAAGACAATCCGGGGCATGCGCGGTGGGCCGTGAAAGGAGGCGCACAATATCGAAGTCCTTGACTGGTCATTTCTTCGCCATCCGATTCTTACAATATATTTTTTTCAATTGAAAGCAGATTTAACGGAAGATGTCGATTGTACGCTTATTGTTTTTTAGTTGAAAGAAAGTTAATAGAATCGCGATATTTTAGGGAAATTACGTCACTCGAAAAAAATCTTAATATGTGGTGATTTGCGCAGAACGCAGCCCGCAGTTCGTGACGCATGTTTTAAGATATCAGCACCAATTGATCTCCATGCGAGACGTGTAGCTGCCTTCTGTAGCCTCAGCTTAGATGTTCGCGCGCGTTGTATTGAATATGCACCCCGAATTTCTGTCTTACATACCGGCCGTAATCCTCCGACCAAACAAACGCATCATGTTATCCAGCTTTCGCGTTGAAGGCTAGAAGCCGTAACTTCTATCGACATACCTTTCGCTCAAACCTGTTCTTCCGTCAAAGCTACGTTGTAAGGCAGTATTCGTAGAAACAGATGCAACCAGTTTCGTCATTATGCGTAGAAGCGAGAGCTGCGGCAAAAACCGCAGTTGTCACCTATTCTTGTATACGCTAATTAGACTGATTCGCCGGTGAAACTTTGTGAGAAATTTTCCGTGCGCTGCCCGCTCGCAGGAGGCGGGTTGCTAGGCGGAGTGCTTAGGTGCACAGTGGAAAAGCTAATCTTACGCGCTCAGGAAGCTCGCGCGAGCCAACGCCGGAGCTGCCGTTTTTGGTGGAGCTACCAGCGATCATTTCAACATTTTAATAGGGTATTTACAAATTAGGTATATACCAGCAACAATAGGGGAATATATGATGATACATAATTTGTTTACGCAGCCGGGGAAACCATATATATGGCGCTTTGACATTATTAACACTTTAACATCGTGTAAGAAATATGATAGTGGTCTGACGTGGACAACGCGTCCGGACAGTTCGTTTAATTCCTCTACGAAAATTGTATTGAAGTAAAATTTAGGACAATTATTTTTAGGTCTATATTAATAGAATAATTTTGTATGTTTTGATCGGGCTGTACGTTCTTCTCTGAAACGGGTATTTCGAGTTTACTATCTTCCTCAGGTGGTAATCTGTGTGGCACGCTATTTTTATTATCGTGAGGCAAACTTTTTTTTTATTTTTTCTAGAGGCTGAATACTCAGCCTTCGACTGAGTTCAGGGGCTAAGTCGAGCGTGCCAAGCTTCCTGATAACGAAACTAACCTCGAGCTACCTTTTCTAAATTCTTCACTCTCGGGACGCCGTGCAGTGGGATAGGCGGTGCAGTGGGATAGGTGCCCGTGGGACCCAGAATTAGCGCGAACGCCAATTTTCGGGAGGTACGAGCGTAAAACTGCCTTAGAAGTTTATTACGCATTCTATATCAAAAAGCAAGGGAGAGCAAATGCGTTAGTGACCCATGAATCCACCTGACAGATCCGTAGTTTTATTTTCTAAATGAGTAGCCAGAGAGGTGGTATTAATCGGGTTTGTTTGTTTCAATCAACCTTCATTTGAAAGCGCACTTCGTCTTGTCTACTTCATTGTCTCCGTTTATTCGGCGCTTTTCGTTTACCACATGCGAATATTTGTACCGCAGTGACGTACAAAAACACGTTTCCCTCTTAAGCGCACAGCTGAAATGCTCTCTACTTATTACACCCTGACTGGTACCGAAACACTATGAAATTTTCGTTCGATGTGTTAGTCGGTTTAATACAAAAAACCTCCGCGGACTCTATGGTGCGCGCTCGCACCTTTACCGTTCATTCAGTCCATCTGCTCCGAAACGAAACCTTAGCCGCTCCGACGTCGCACCTCAGCTGTGGCTGTATTTCACCTTACAAGTTGCGTAAGTGTTTACAATATATCATTTCGTTAGCGAGGCGGTGGCATTCTTTGCCAGCTCAAAAGTGATCGTGCGTTCTGGTGTCCAACATTCTTGACCCTAAAGCCTAAATGGAAGAAGCCGTAGCTGCCTTCATTTCCTCAATCTTGACTAATCATTGTATTTTCTTCATAGACGGAAGTTCACGCCATTAAAATGTTTAGTTTCCCAAGTGCTTCAAGGCGTAGTCATGCTTGAAGATATGACGCAGACGGCTATCCCAACGTCCGTAGATACGTGGCCATTTCTTCCAGCTTTTGTTTCAATTGAAGCAGGTTGCAATTAAGCTTATTTGTGGAAAATGTAGTTGATTTCCCAAAGGTACTTTTCCTACTTTAACGTTCAAATATTTACTCGAGATTGATAATTGATTCACTTCAAACTTGTAATGAAGAAAAACTTGTTTCTGTCATTCCTCGGATGATAAAAAAGATGAATTAGTGGCAATTGATCGACTCCTTAGAGAGTTGTACGATTTGAAAATCGGAGCAACTCATTTGGTTGGTTTGAATTTCCAGGGCTGGCGATTTCGCAAAATAACGAGGGGTTCCTGCGCACGTGCGATAATTATATTTCTGCTCGGTGATCGTGTGCCCCCATTGTCGAGGCTAGCGTAGTTTCGGCAGTGGTTTGAGAAAATGCAACACCTTCGGTAAAAATGTTAATAAAAGCGAAAAATTAGTTACTCCATTATATAAATGGTCCATAAGAGTCTCTGCTGTGTCCAAACATATTATCAGTTTGAGTGAATTCACGAGTTCGTAAACAATAACAAAAAATGCAAAAAACAACAAAAAATAAAATGCACTTTTTGACATATTCTATGGCGTAGCGTTTCAGAGTAGGGTATAAGATCGTTACAACCTAATTAAGTTTAGAGGACAGGTCTTTTGTTTTTAATAAAATTGAGCTGTCACCTGACAGCTCAATTTTATTATACATCATTAGAAACATTGATAGACCCTTTCCCTCGACAAGTTTGGTCGAATCCAAATGAAACCACTTCACAATAAACGCATTTTTTTTGTGCGAAAGCAACCTGACTTCCAGCGGTCCGTTTTTTGTTCTTGAGATGGTAGTTGGCGTTTTTAGAAATAGGAACTTATAAATGGTCATCAGAGTTATAAATCTCTTCCCCCGTGATCTCGGCAAGTGGGTGTAATTGCTGTTCTGGCGTGCCGTATTAAACGCGAAACAAGAATGCCTGCGCGTGCAGGTAGCATCTCTAGGCGATGGGAGAGGCTCGCACAAACGGGGAAAAGCGGTGAAAAAAAAAAAAAAGGATGGAAGTGTTTTACTGGTTGAAGGTTACGTAGAGTAGAATCAGCAGGTTATTGTCTTTGTGAAAGATATTAAAGACCGAATACAGTTTCAGAGTTGCAGGAAGTATACCAGGGAATATCTGGTAAATAGTGATATTGTAATTTAATAATAATTAGTGGTGCGGGGTTAGTGGTTAAAATAGGAGAGGATTTTGCCATTTATAGTCTTTAGAGTGCAAGAAAAATCACAATCTTTACTGTATTGAAACTAGGGATGACACCAGGCTATTGGATTCTAAGTGGTGTTTGCACAGCCCTACTAATAATTGAAAAAAAAGTATAAAAAAACAATATCTTGGAAAAAAAAATTTCCTACGACGTGTCAATGCTATCCACTGTGTTCTTTTCCTTCGTCATTTTCTTTTTAAGATTTTGTGTGCGATTGAACTTTGCATGGCGGCAAAGGCCTCGCCAGACTTCGTGGCATTTTTTCCTCTGCCTCCTCGCGGATGCGCAGTCGGAAAAGAATTCAATAAGTTCCACTCAGTTCAACTCCATCTCGGGAGCCTATGTACAGAGTACACGCTGGGAAGCAAAGCGACCGAGGCGCGCGACATCATTGTGTGCCGGGCGTCTCGGTGGTCTGTCGGTCCGTCCGTGCGCTCTGGTTACAATCTCGCTTCCCGCGTGATTTGTTTGCCCCCGGGAGCGGGTGGGTTCCGTTCCGCGGTGCCGCGACTCGCGCCCGGGGCCGTCTTTAACGAGTTCCGGGCGGCGTTCGAGATTTCCCCGAGGGCGACCGCAGTTGCTCGCGACGTCGGCCGAGACGCCTGGACGCGCTGTGCGTGTGCCCACACGCCGCGTTCTGGGCGCGGGACAATGGCGTCGTTTCCTGTTTAAAATGAGATTCCGGCTTCGGTTAAGAAAAAAAAAAAATAAACTGCGACGACTGCAATTTCGTGACGCTGCCTTTCTCCCACCGGTAGTCTGAACCCCGAGTTCCGACCGGATTGCTCGATGGTGGGGACGGAGTTCGGTTCTGACTGCGGACTCTGTCTGCCCGCGGAGTCTGCCCCTGGCGAAACTTTTTCGTCTCAAGTTTTTGCCGCTAGTTACGTTGTTTTAAACCTTTTTCCGTGTCTTTTTTTTACGTTTGCACACAGTGCATTGTTGTACGTTTTCTGATAGATCAGTTTTATATTATTTAATTTTATATTTGATTCAAGCATAGTCGATTGATTTCGTAAGCTTGAGTTTTGCTAAGAACGAGAAATGAAAATCGAATGTTTTTGCCTCCTCGCGGGGACAACAGCCCCCATTTGGGTTAACTCTTTTCCGCATTCCCTTTTGTTTCGTTACCATCGGACGAAATGTCTTCGATTTCATTGTGTTGGGGGAGGTGAGTTGCAGGGGCGGAGGGTCTAGTCTATAGCTATGTGTGTTCCCTCACCGCAGCTGACAGCAGAGTGCGAGAGATCACGGAACCTGGGGATCCTGCGCCCAGTCCCCGCCCTCGCTGTGGTTTTTAATATGGGCGCGCATTGTACAGCATGTAATCTAACGTTTCTAATCCACTTTAGGCGGCCCGCAAAAAATTGGTTTCTTAACGTATCTAACTGCGATTTACTACAAAAGTGCGGCTAGGTGGTGGAAGCATGGAGTGAAAATATCAACGGATGAGCTTGCATTGTTCAAAAAAGAAAAAAAGATAATGCTTTGGGCTTTTTTCCGCGTCATTCGCAGAGGATGTCATGACCAGGCTCGCCTAGTTGTATGTGCTGCCGAAAGATGGCACAACTCGAGGCGCAGCGTACAGCCAATGACAGTTGTGGGTTTACTAAACCGCCAAGGTGCACAACGGGAGCATAAATGGGAAGAGCTCTTCGGCGAGGTGGAGGCTGAAGGAGAACCCTCTTTGGAGTTGCCGGGACGGACCTGCGTTATACACGAACTCATCTCTGTGACGTCACGGCGCGGTGGTGGCGCGTCAGTCGCACTTCCGGTCTGGGGCTGTGGGCAGAAGTCCCTATGCCAGACGTGTATTCCTGCGTTGTTTTGAAAGGAACCAGACGAAAACCTGCTTTCTCGTCAAAACGCCGCGACTGGGGCCGTACCAAAAGTGTCGAGAAAGGTTTGAAGGTCAGTTTTCACGTGCTCGGTTCGTCCGATAATCTGGATATGTGCCAGGAAAAAAGAAAAGCGAGACATCGTTGGACAACGATTGCTTGGGCGGCAAGCACTTTGGGTTGAATTCACGGATACCTTTGGTCATCAGATTTATTTGTTTTGTTCCAACATGAACGCCAGAAAACCGTCAAGTTGCGCGGACCACCTGCGGACTACGTTCAGTGCGTCTTCAAGTTCAAACGGCCGCCTGATCGTTCGAACTGTCGTCTGCTCTTTCAAACGTTTCTCCTTATCGTCTGTTCTCTTAGACGACGCCGGCCCGTAGACCAAATGTTGGCCCGGTCCCTGCTATAAGAAGTAAGTGCAGGCCTCGAAAGACTTATATTTGAAGGTTGGTAAGCAGTCTACATGTAAACAGTAGATACAAGGAGATGTTGATCATTGTTACCAGTGTCCATCACCGACTTGTTACGCCTAATTCAGTTGGTCCGATTCTGCTTACGATTTTCAGTATCGACGTCGACCATCTCAGCTACGGTTCACGCTTTTGCAGCCCGAGCTGCGTCGCGACTGAAAATTCCGAGCGAAATCTCATCATGCGAATCAGGCTTTAGCGTACATTCTGCGGCGTCCACGCGGAATGAATCGCCCCATGTCACATTATTGACGCGAAGTTTTGCGGTAAAGTTTTCGGTAATTTCACTGACGCCGCTCAAGGTAGTCAGACATCGCCAGGAAGACGTACAACCAACAATTCGAACGCGAAAAAGGGCAGGGGACTCACACTGACGCCGACAACATCGCATTTGAATGGTGTGTTTATGGGCGACGGCGAGCTTCTGCCCACACCCCGTCGGCATGCGCGGCGCCGGCGGCGTCGCTAGGGGCGCTCCGAGCGCTCCGATTTGTTTGTAAACATGAGTTGGTGTATATATGCTTTCTACATGACGTCATCCCGTCAGCTCTCCGGCCACCACCAGAGAAGAGGAAAGGAGGAACTCCTCTCTCATCGGGACTTCTCTGTTTCAGACGTGTCCCAGACGTCGCTATTCTCCCTCTAGAAGATTATAGAAGATTAACCCGTCAGTTGAAATTTCTACAAAGGCAGCTTTCCCCTCTCTCTCTTCCGTGATGGTGCGATAACGTGATGATGTGACGTCAGTGCAAACCATGCATCGAGGAAACCGCAATTCAACGCAAACTGGTGTTGGGCTGTTTGCAACCGTGTGAAAGGACAGCGCCGCGGTGGAAAGTGGGAGTGGTTCCGGCGGTAGCACTTTTATGGCACAAGGAACCACGGGACTGCTGGGACCACATTTGGGAAACGGGGGAGTATAATCTGGTATTCAAGCAGTCTGCCTAGTTTACCTGTCGGTGGAACTGCAATGCAGAGAGGACAATAAGGTTGTAATCGACTGTGTGACCAATGGCGCCAAAGCCCTGACTGACACTAAAAGGTATTCTTATCGTGGGTGACTTCAATGGACATCTGCACGAACTGGACGGATGAGAGGGCGAGAAGGGGCGACTCATGTGGCGAGGTTGACTGAAGATCTAGCCTGAGTGGCAGCAACCTCGGAGCCTCGTGTGAGGATCAGCTTCCATGAAGTGCCCGCCAGAGCAGAACATGTATGGACTACGCCTTAGTCTCTATAATCTGGCCCATCATCTTGTCCACGCCCAGACTCATAAAGCTGGCGAACACAATGTTTGGAGAGTGACCATAACTGCATGAAGTTAGAGTTCTCGAAAGCAACGTGAAATATCAAGCGAAATCCCCACTTGCAGGAAAACCGTCCCAGACTTTCTCCAAAGGCCGTAGAGAGAGTTGTAGAGGAGTCCGACAAGAGTAACAGGAGAAAGAGCGTCTGGCTATATGCTGAATATCTGGAAAAACTACAGCGGCTCATCAGAAAACATTCAGTGAAGGACCGAGGTGGTCGACGATAGAGAAAGTGCTGGTGGGACGCGGAAGTACAAGCCGCCATTAGGCTACGACTGGAACTGAACGGGTATCACCGCGTGGTCCTTCACGCGGAGGGCTTAGCGGCGAAGTTACATATAGCGGCGCATGTAGCAGATACAGAAACAAACTGAGAAACAACTCGCACAGGAGAAAATGAGTCAAGTTTAACTTGGGCACTATGAAGAGACATCTATTGAGACATCTGTTAAAGTGGTAAAGATGCGCCCAGAATGTTCTTGAGGTACCTCAAAATTCTCAATGGAAAATATCAGCTACTAACAATCCTTCACGAAGACAATTAAAGGACTGCCCACGGAGAGGCTGGGACAAACCCTACAGATCACCTGATATAAGTGTTCTCGCCTCTCCGGAGCGATACCACTTCAAAATCTCTGCCCCCAGCAGTGTGCAGGTTCTACACCGGATGAAATTAACAGTCTGACGATCGACAGAGTGTCAGTGACACGCGCACTGGCTCACATCAAGAGCGATACCGCCCAGGGATTATACGATATTCCAGCAACCGTCTTTAAAGCCCTGGGGAACGACTATAGAGATGAGCTCGCAGAAATATTCGATGACATTGTCTCTGGCACGGAAGCTATTGCTCGCGACTGGACGTGCGGAAAAGTGGTTCTTGTTCCGAAAAGGGGCTGCAACCCTCAGTACATCAGGAACTATAGACCACTAATCGTGACTAGCAGAATATATGGGACTTTCGCCCACATCATGAAAGAGCGCATGACCACATGGGCAGAGGAAGAGGGTCTCACTTACAGAGCTTCAAGGAGGCTTTCGACGGGAACGTCGATCGGAATATGAACTCTACTTTCACACAATCTATTGAAGTGGCTAGAAAAGAAAATAGGAGCCTCATATGTTGTTTTCTAGGACTTTGCAAAGGCATATGACAGGGTTCCTCATGTCCAGCTTATTTGCCAACTAAAACAGCTAAAAATGTGCCCAGAGTGGACCGCACTCATCTACCGCCGGTGACGAGTGGACTACGCCAGGGATGCCCGCCATCTCCTCTGTTTTCTCTTCTCTACTCAGCCGTCCTAGAGAAGCAGGTCATCCGTTCGGGACTTAGCTTTTCGCTGGTTCACATAGAGTATGGAGACAGCGCCAAATTTGTGCTGCCGGGACTGACTTACTCCGATGATGTGCTCCTGATAACGGCATCAGTATGCGACATGCAACAGCTTCTTGACATATGCACCAAGGAGGCTACAGAGCTTGGTGGAATGGGCATTTGGGCAGGTTGGTGATGAGTTCATCGTGAAAGACAGATCGAAAGGGATAAGGATAAGAAGGAAGAACTACACAAAACTAGCGCTGACTAACAACCGTTTTTTTTTCATTGGAATGTGTAGATGGCACTATGTTCGCTCAGGCGTAGAGCGCACCGTGGGTTTTGCACTTCTTTCTTCTTCGTTTCACACTCTACGTGCTAACCGAAACCCACGAAATAAATCTCACTGTTCCTTGTCCCTTTCGCGCTGTTTTTCACGATGAACTACAGAGCTTGGTTTGAAATTCAACCCCAACAAGTCAGCAGCTGTGGTATTTGCGGGACCACACGAGACTAACACTTTGCACTCTTCAACTCGGTGGGAACAGTGTCCAAATGCTTAACCCGTTCAAGTACTTAGGAATCACGCTGCCAAACACGGAAGACTATTTGCAAATGCATCACACACAACCCTGCCAAGTAGCAATCTGAGTAGCGAACATAGTCCGAAAACGCAACTTGCGGTATTGTAACACGTTTGATTTTGTCGGGAGAACTGTGGAAGGAGCTGGTCGTGACAGGACTAACATTTGCCAATGTGGTGGTTTGTGCCCCAACAAATATACGCGCACATATTGAGTATCGGCAAAGATAGATCGGGCGTGAGGCCCTGGGATGCCATGGGGCAGTTGCAATTGAGGCCGTCCAGGGTAGCCTTTGCTGGTCCTCCTTCGAGGCTCGGGAGATGACCAGCAAAATAGTCTACGATGGACGCCTTCGCCATATGGGCAGCTGTTGTTGGGCTAAGATACTTTTCACGTATACACACTTAACTGAATTGCGAACCCGCTGGCAGAAGCGCCTCTATCAGCTCAAACGCAAATACGTTTTTTTTCTTTCTAACCCTGTACAAGTGTCGACGGCGAAAGAGTGGGAGACAGATGTCCGCAAAAAGGTTCGATACCTTAAGAAATCAATTTTCTCGGGCCGTCTAAAGTGCCTTAGAATCGTTATGTTTACATGCTGTATATCGGCGCACGGAGGTGTAACCGCTACGGCGCGTTGCACGGTAAAGACCCCGAGGTACTCACTTTCTCAGAAGCACCTGAATGAGTATCCCGCATGCGCTCGGAACGCCAATCATTGGCCTTCCTCTAATCAGTTTAAAACACCAGTGAGAAGGTCAACCACATTCGCCGGGCAGTCTAGTTCAGTCAATGAGGTGCAATACATGAGGGGGTTCAAGTACAAAATATTAACACTGAAGGCTGCGGAATAACAGTTCAGTGCGCAATCAATGAAAAAACAACATGGCAATTGAATGGAGATCGCGATCGCCCTTCTCATTTGTTGAAGTGATTAAAGGCTACCGATGATTGCTGTTTCAGGTGCATGACGGTGCAGAGACGTCTGAGTACACTGTACTCTACCAAATGATCCTCCGTAGCGATGAACCGGACCATGTACCAGACTCAATCAAATCCCAAAGTCAGAATGACCGTCTGATTTGCTTGATTTCTTTCTCTCCCGCTCTCTCTCTGTTGCTCTTTTTTGGGGGGGACACTCCACCGAATGGTTCCTTGTCCGCCTAATGATAGACTGGTTCGTGGGACATTTGAGGAGGCGGTTACCCGAGACGGTGTTTGTTAGCACGCCATCTTGCGGTAGAATTGTTTCGAGCGGTACGGCTTTGTCACGCTTGTTATTTCCATAGTTTATTAGAGCTTAAGAAGCGCAGAGCGTTGCTTATTATGGTTTATTGCTTCGCGGTTTGTTGTTTGGCGACCTTATCGGCTAATGCTGCCATCTCATTGGTTGTGGAGTGATCATAGGATGCTAGGAAATCGCCACACCCTACGCCTCTTAAGCTGTCCCCGACTATTGACTGGAGTACTTACGTAGGCAGTTTCCTCTCTAATGATGACATACATTTCGTCATCCTAAGTTGACCAAACAGTCGGAAGTTACGCGCTCAAAAACGTTTACGAAGACGTTTGATGAGTGTTTGTCCCTTGTCCCCTTTGTCGTCGGTCGTCCTCGGTTAGAATCATGCGTTTGATGCTCGCCGTTCCACGTGCCGCCGTTAGTAAAAATTAAAAAAAAGAGTGAGAAAGTAACATATTCTTTCTCACCGTTCCACGTGCGGACGTGAGTAGGAATAGAAAATAAATACGATAGAGAGTGAAAAAGTAGCGTATTCTCTACAAAGCCAACAAGTAACTGAAATGTTCTACTCGTTCTTGTTCGAAAAAACGTACCAGTGCGGTTTATTCATTTATTTTTTTTGCTATCGAATTAGCGAATTACAAGTAGCGCATTACGGGGAACTTTGTTGGCGTGCCATTCATTGGCTGCTGCTGGACCAAGAGGTGCGCTTGGCTGGCTAAACATCCGGACACATGGCCAATGTGCCTCATGCCCGCCGTGAACTTTGAGATTTGCCGTCAAGTAGATATCACTCACGGCTCAAATTAGGGATGCTTTCATTCCTGCGGTTCGAGCAAACACGAGGCGCATGGTATGGCACATGCACCAAGCGGGATTAACAGTTGGCCGACGGGTGGAGCTCGTAGATCCCCTAGAACCAGCACGCTTTGCGATATCACGAAACGACGTGTTATCTCATCGATAGACGACTATGGTTTGTTAAGTCAAAAGCGCAGAATGGCTGAAAGAACTTGCCAGTTTGCGATTGTCAGACCTCCAACCGTGGTTGTTGAACAGTCGGAATCTGGAAAAGGTCGGCGAATGCCTAAAGTATAAACGGGCACTGCACGGAGGATCACTGGAGCATGAACCATGCTTCGCGTCGAGAACTCAGAAACTTGCCTCTCCGCTTGCACGTAAAAATCATCACTAATTTGGGCAAGTCCGGTAAATGTTTCCCAAGTTGGGATTAAAACTGTTTTCAGCTCAGTCAATGTACCTGAATTATAATATATAATTTCTTTACGGATATTCTGTGTAGTTTTATAAGTATCACGGCTCAAAGTTTGGTCTCGGGCGTCTACGGCAAAACCGAAACTATCTGCTAGAGAGGGATGGTGCTGGACATTCCTCGAGACCTTGCTGAAGCTCTTTAATCTATGTAAAACTATTTACAACGAGGTAAGTTCATTGTACCGACGAGACATCGGTAGATCGCAGAGACCATCGAGTTCGATCTTGCTCGCGCGTCCGTTCACGAGACTCTTCTTTGTCATCAACGTTACTGCACTCCCACGCACGCGGAAACAAGATGCTCTTTGAGATGCAGCAGATGACAACACTGATATCAGCTGTACTGCCGCGACCTGAGGTCACGGTGCTGCTGCCGTACGCGGTTGGCGCTCCGTTCACTAAACAGAAAGGGGCGCCTCCTGATACTGAAACTCGAGTGCGCTCCTCGTGAATTGAGTATTTCTCGTAGCTCGAGTACCTTCTTCGTGCTCTGTGATGTCAGGCTCACAAACAAGATGGCTGAGCTGACAGAAACGTTGTCGAGGCGACGAGCGTTCCCGGTCCGCTTCCTTTGTTGAGTTGAGGTGCTTAATCCAGTAGGTGAAAACGATTTTATTTGAAATTCAAGCAATTAGTGATCGGAAAGATGTTTGTTCATGCGTCTCGCCTGAAAACGAATTCATCTATCAAACGGTAGCATGCCAAAGCACAGCGACAGAAAATTTGTTGAGTTGGCAAGACGTTCGGACCGCTGACCTTTCTAGAATGCTTAGCCCAGCGAATAAAGTTACTTTGATTGGAAAGCCGAAACATCAGTTAGCGTTGCGGAAAAGGTTTGTTTATGCATCTTGCCTGAAAATCAATTGAACTATGGAACGGTAGCGTGCCGATAGCTCAGCGACAGAAAGGTTGTCGAGATGAAAAGACAGTCGGACCGCTGCCCTTTTTTAGGATGCTTAGCCCAGCTTCAGCGAATAAAGATATTTCGATTCGAAAGCCGAAACATCGGAACAACGGAAAAGGTATGTTCATGCATATCGACTGAAAACGAATTCATCTATCGAACGCTAGGGTGCCGATAGCACAACCACATAAAAGTTGTCGAGATGAGAAGACAGTCGGACCGCTGCCCTTTGAGAATGCTTAGCCCAGTGAATAAAGATACTTTGACTGGAAAGCCGAAACATCAGTTAGCGTTGCGGAAAAGGTTTGTTCATGCATATCGCCTGAAAACGAATTGACGTGCTCTCAATTGAGCCGTGGTGTGCCTGTATCGCCGTAGCAAATCGACGGGTTCCGTCTCGCGCTGCAAGACGGAACCACGGAACATCTGACAAGTCTGACAGTTTCCTGCGTCAACAGACGAGTTCAAGAATGTTGTCTTTCATTTAAATCTGAACAGTATGCAGGGTCAATAAATGGATCGGTCAAGGTAACTTTCTGCATATATGCTCGAAACGAGCCTTCAAACCTTTTACGAATATTAAAACATTGGTAGAAAGTTCCTAACGTCTCAGTCGTTTTTAATTTGTACTCTGCCGCTCCTCAGAGGCCTTAATTAAATCCGGACGAAAGGAAGAAACAGTACGTATTAAATTAGTTTTGTGTTCGTTCCGTTTTCATTTCGTTCTAGACTCAGAAGTGAAAGAGGAGTGCCGCTTAGAGGATATACGGGGTGCTCGAGTCAGCTTCAGCGTACTGTGGTCAAAGGGCAAACGAAGCCACAGGAGCGGGCGGTCTCGATCTACTCGCGCGCGTCATTTATTTATTTTATTTTATTCATAAATACTGCGCACTCAATAGACCGATCTCGATCGGCGCATGCGTGACGCCGCCATAACTTTAGTTCGCAGGAGGCAGGCAGCAGTGCACAAGACGGCTCGTGCCGCCTCATGCTCCACACGCGCAGAGCTCCAGCGAGGTTGTCGCACGTGCAGAAAAACTCTCCCTCGATGCATTGCGGCAGCGGTGGCGTAGTCAAACTGGCTGGTGAGATCGGTCTATTGGGCGCATTGCAGGAGTGGAGCATAAAGGCCTGTTCACACATGCAGCGAGTGCTACAAGCATAGCGCTGACCTCGCGCTAAGCGCGTGCTGACGGGAGCGTTCACAGCTTTGTATCGCACCGTCAAAACGGTTACTCATGGCAGACGGTAAGTAGCTGACGACACCTGAGCAGCGCTACATCAGCGTTTCGCGGCATGTGAGAACCGGCCATAAGAAGAGACATAAATCGAAGTACAACCGCAT
The DNA here is from genome assembly GCA_037355805.1 of Ixodes ricinus. Classification (NCBI taxonomy): domain Eukaryota; kingdom Metazoa; phylum Arthropoda; class Arachnida; order Ixodida; family Ixodidae; genus Ixodes; species Ixodes ricinus. The sequence goes on along the minus strand of JAZHYW010015002.1, from coordinate 60,359 downwards.
TGGTTCACACCATGCCACACACAAATACAACAGAGGTAGAAAATGTTGTGGTTATAATAGGTAAATGAACGCCAAAACCAAAAAATTACTACAGTTCCATTAGACATTTTTAAAATTAATCTATTGTATCAGAATTCGCGACATTTTGAGGAAGCATATGTTCCAAGTTTCTACTGCTATGAAAAAAAAAAGTATTGATAAGTATCATTACTAACTCGCAAAATTTTAACAGCCCTATTGTGCTTTCCCTTAGAGTTATTGTAATACGCGGTTGTAGGAAACGAGAAGTGTCCACATTGAGGGAGCTCCGTGAAAGCATCAACAGAGACTTCAGCCTGGCTAATCCGTGGCGTATACACAGGGGAGAAAGCTTGAGCTGTTTCAGTATACATGTTACCGAGTCCATTCCAATATAGCGGGATAGGATAAAGCGAGCGTCATTTCTTTCGATTTTTTTTTCCAATTTACCGAGTTCAGGTTTTGTTGTATACGGGTCCCATACCGTGCAACCATATTACAGAGTTGGTCTTATAAGAGTTGCGTAAGCTGTTAGCTTCACCTGACTCGGGGCATGCTTTAGATTTCGCTTTAAGAACCATAGCTTTTTTTCTAGCCGTATTGCGGAAGTTCTTGATGTGGCGTTTCCACGTTAAATCCGCTCATATTGTAACTCTGGAGTTCATAAATTTGTCAGCTGATGCTACGAGTTCAGCTGGTGGCACCGAGAGGAACCACGCGAGCCGGGCGCAGGCCGGTTGTGCGATTAGCGTCTCCCAACATCCGGCTATCCGGCCTGGCTATGTCGCTGACCAATTTAAATCTTTCGTAACTGGCCGGCGCCCGGCTCAGCGTGGTTCTTCTTCCCACCAGCACGACGCGCGCGTGGGGCTCAGGACCGCACGCTCTCGCGGCTTCGTTCGCTCTTTCCACCACTGTACATCGGAACAGCTTCACGATACCCTACATCCTGGACAGGGCCGGGTTAAGGTACGGGCTAAGGGGCTGCAGCCCACGGGACTTGGCCCTCGGGGAGTCCCATGCTGTACGTCGTAAACAAACATTAAATGCATATATATATATATATATATATATATATATATATATATATATATATATATATATATATATATTTATTTATTTATTTATTTATTTATTTATTTATTTATTTTAGCGGGAACTTTTAAGCACAGTACGTGGCGAGTTTTTTTGTGGGAGTTAAAGAAAGACCCGACAAATTTGACATGTAATCGGCGCCTCACGCTACTTCTCCGCATTAATTCTTTTCAAAACGGCTTTTTCAAAACGGCTCCCCAGCCTTTCGGGTTTACCATCCCTCTTTGGAGAAAGAAAAGGGAAACATCAAAAATGCCTTCTCCCTCTGTCCTACTCAAGCTCGTGCAAAAACATGTTTATGAAGCGCGGCCTTCGATGCTCCCGAGAGAAGGGGACAGAGCTGTCGTCTCCGTGGCTGTCTCAGTGAAGTTTGTCTAAATTAAAGTCCGAAGGAAACCTTAACCTTTTTTCTTTTTTTATGGGATAATTTTTCGCCTTCGTTTTAAGAACACCAGTGGGCCTCTAGTCACGTTTGTTTACGCTGAAAGCTGCACGTATGGTTTGACTTCTCGATGTGTTCACAGTCTTCGTAATGAACTTTTGAGCAATGTGGAGAACGCTTTCTTTTGTACACCTTTTGTACATGGGCGCCGCCATCTTCAATTCTGGAACTTCCGGTATGCGTGAAAACATCGCTTTCTTCTCGCCTCGACAGTAGAACGTGTTAACATTTTAATTGCAACCGTCAGTCGTACTTGTTATGACCCTTCTATACTTTTTCACTTGTTCGGGGTAGTAATCTCTTGCTTTTTGTTCGGAACGCATACCGGATACGGGGACAACGTGGCTGGGTGCGAGGCTAAACGAAAAAGATGTATAACAATAAGTATAGTATGTGCCTGTATATTACAAGCCACAAGAAATGCTTTCGGCCTTCCAGAAAAAAAGAAATGTTAAATATCAAATTATTCCTTGGAATTCACACACACACAAACAAAGAAGCGGAGAGGGGAGCAAGGACGGGGGAAGAGAGAGCAGGCTGCGCGACACAACAAATGGGCGTCATTTTTATTTACTGGGCTTCAGGTTTCTGCAGCTCTGAGTGGCTCATTTTATTGAACCAGAGAGTGAAAGGAGAAGGAAGCCAACCAGCTCACTTCCACTCGATCTGCACTTTAGTGCTTCGGCTTGAGTCACGAAAACGTTGGCAATATGACAAGGCCTGTCTTGTTCCGGTTGCGCAGTTCTTTTTAATCTGCAGTTCGAATATCAGGTCATGCTTCATCTAATTGGGGAAAGGATTCTAGGTGGAAAGCAGAGTGCAAAAAAGATGGAAGCGAGAAAAGCTACCGAAGCTGACTAACTATGCAATCAGTTGTCCGAAGACATTCAATAAAGACTCTGCCACCTGGATCATAAAACAACATCTGAGACAATGACTACCTATTTCAATGCCATCGATCATGCCAGAATGACTGGTAAGGATGCTCTTTCGTCTGCTCTGTCCTATCCGCTCACTACTATGTACGTTGGCAGCTGCCACCCTTAAAATCCGCCATCATAGCCGACGGACAACCGAGCTCTATTGAGCGCAATACAGGCAAAAGAGTAGTTCAACGCCTCTAACCCAGAGTGCTTACTCAAAAGCGAGGCTTGACATGTCGTTAGATAACCGCGTTCCGTTTGCCTGTAAATAGCAATTTACTGGAAGTGACCACAGGATTTGGCCCCTTTTTCAGTTATAAATTGCACGCGGCATAAATATGTAAAGATATAAAAATAACTTCAAGTTTCGAAAAGGTACTGTAGTTAACCAGTCATATCATCATCGTCGTTGTTGTTGGCGTCATGACCATTATCATCATGAGGGGCATCAGAAGCAACCTTAGTCCAGGGCCCCGAAATCTCTTAATCCGTCTCTGATCCTGGATTGCAATCGGAGATGGCTCCGATGTCTTCTGAGATTTTCTGGTAAGGTCTATACCGGTACTTCGAAAGGGCAAACGTAAACGTGGAACGATAATTCATCATTACGCATCTAGGCGACCCCCAATACCTTGCCGATGTCACGAACCGAAGGAAAACTCGCGAAGACGGGAACCCCGGAGAAAGCCAAATTCCCCGCTCGCTGCCGCTTCCTCTCTTCGAATCCCCGAGAGGTCCTTGGAAGTGATCAATTAATTCCCTCAGGGTCCGGCACGCTCTCGTCCCGCCGACCTCCGCGTACAGCGCCGCCTTCTCGACAGTTCGCCGAATAATTCGCCCGGGGCTCGTACGCCTTCCCCGGTCTGGGAACCCGCTGCCCGAACGCCCGCTTCTCCCGAGTGGGGAAGCGTGCCGTGCGCGGCCTAATAGGGATGGTTCGGTCACGTGACTCCGGAAATGCAATTATGATTCCGCCGGCGCGAAAGCAAGAACGGCACGGCAGCTCCTTGGGGTCCCTACTCAGCACAGCGTGTATATTACGCGGCGCGCTTTGAAGGCGCGCGCCCGCGCGTGTAATTTGATTGCCGACGGCGGACCGGCTGCAGCGAATCGAAGTATACGTTTCGGCGGTTCGAAAGGAGCGCGGGAGTGGTGCGCTTATTGCTGCTTACGGGCCTTGCCAACCTTCCGATGGCTGATGCTTTTCGACAGGGAGTCGCGTTCACTCCCCGAGAACGCGAGCCTCAGCCGAACGCCGATACAGCGCTCCTACCCAATCTGTCTCGCGTGGCTCTTTAGGAAACGCCGAAATTTCAGCAAAGGTTCCGCTATGTAGGTTTTACTCCCTTTAGGATGAAAGGAGAAAAAAAGGCGAGCAAGTGGGGCTCCTTCTTTGAATGGCTGGCTGGCCGCCATCGGAACAACAACGCGTGCGGTTGGATGGTTCAGAGGTGCTTCCAGCGGCACGTGTGGAGGTGTTGAATTCGGTCCCAGCTAGACGTCTTTTATGGCCGCCACGCGTGAGGATATAGACCAGCGCGGACTCGTAAAAAAGGCCCCGTCCGCCGCAGATCGTAAAATACCGAGATGGGGATGTAATATCGCGCCTCAATTCCGGCTAGTCGGGGGCTGTCCGTTGTTGGAGACGTGGCTTCGCTCGTCGTTGCGAACGCCGGCCGTTTGATTGTTCTTAATTGGATATGACGATGTAACCCGCCGCTTTTGTGCCATGAAGGCCCTCGTTTATGGTGTCTGAGTGAGATACTTGTTTCCAAAGTTCGCCCTTACATAGATGAGAATCAGTAAACACTGTCCATTGATCCGCTCTTTTTCTTTTTTCTATTTTGTCGTTGTAAGTTTTTGTTATAAATACGTACATGCTGAGGCCCATGATCAGAAACAGCCACTTAAGACAAGAGGTGCAACCGCTCTCTATTTCGTTGCGCCGTTATGTCGATAACAATCTTTTATGTTTATACAGCCGGAAGTCTGCCTCAATGGGCGTCTGGTGTCTCAGCTGTAGATGAGAAATTTACGCTGGTACGATGCTCATAAAGATCGAAACGGCTAGTAGCGGTAAGGATGGGGCCTGCAGGATCCATGGGTAGGTTGTACTAGGATGGGGACAACGTTACTGGAGCAAGCTCAGTTTTGCAGCTCCCTATTCTCGCCTGCAGAGGCGAGTGGCACAGGTGGCGGTCACGAGAACTAGCGGCGCTGCAGTCGGATCTTACTTCCCTGTCGCGCGCGTCGTCTATACCACTGCGTTGAGAGCTTCCTTTTCCTTTTCTTTTCTTCCTTTTTTTTCTTCTATGCGTATAATAGCAAAAAAAATGATGAAGATGAAGTGTAATACACCACATAGATTAGAGTCAGCGCATTATGAGTGTTCTTTCTTTGAGTGTTTGAAATTTATTTTTGTGCGCGTCTGTTTCCTTGCGCTGTGAAGTGTTAGTATGAATCAACAACTCGCACAAGCTTAAGTATTGCTATTCAAACTTGGCGGCCTAGACAATCCGGAAGCAAGGCTCGACTGCACCGCTCTTAGTTCTCGTGACCGCCACTGAGCCCACGTCGCAGGCGGAGCTGTGAGACTGTGCTTGCTCCAGTAACGTTGAATAGGGAGGTGTGCCGTCTGTCGGCCGTGAGTGTGTTTGGCTAGCCGGTGAGAGCGCTGTGGCCAGGGGCGGTAGAGTTCCTGTATAGGTAAAGCCCCTCTATCCTGGGAAAAGTGGCGCCATTTATTGTTGTATAAATGCTCGAGGCACGTGCCGCGCGCCACTTCTGGGAAATTCATGGCGTCTGAAATCTACTCAGTGCTGCGCTGTGCCTGCCATGATCTTCCCAAGGGCTGCACGTTGCACGTGTCTCGTGCATCGATGAACCTTGCGCTACTTTTGGAAACATGAAGGGGCTTTATGTATAGGCTCCCTACGGGAGCCAGAGTTGCGCGTTTGATTCCACGTGCCGCGTGCCGCCATCGCCGCTACTCGCCGAGATCCGATCACGCGAGGAGCTGGATCAAGTGTCGTGCAGCAAAGTAGACGTTTGCTTGCGCCCCGCCGAACGTTCCCCTGCTTTTGAGCGCGCCGCGCGCCTCGAACGCGCGGCGCTGCTATTCGCCGAATTCAGTCACGTGAGGAGCTGGATCCACATGCCATGCATGAACGCGCAACTCTGGCTCCTAACCGCTCATTCACACTGGAAGCGGATCCGCGTTCGCAAAGCGGTTGCGAACGCGGTTGTCATAAAGATTCAGTACACTGCACGCGCACTTGATGTCATCGAGTGCGCGTGCAGTCGTACTGGATCTTTATACAGCCGCTTTCGCAAACGCTTTGCGAACGCGGATCCGCTTCCAGTGTGAATGGCGGTTGGGAGCCTATACGGGAACTCTGGGGGCGGTAGAGTACCTGTATAGGCTCCCTACGGGAGCCCGAGTTGCGCGTTCATGCACGGCATGTGGATCCAGCTCCTCACGTGACTGAATTGGGCGAGATAGTGGCGCCGCAGGTTCGAGGCGCGCGGCGCGCTCAAAGCAGGGGAACGAACGCCGGGGCGCGTGCAACGTCTTCTTTCCTGCACGACACTTGATTCGGCTCCTCACGTGATCGGATCTCGGCGAATAGCGGCGAGGGCGGCACGCGGCACGTGGAATCAAACGCGCAACTTGGCTCCCGTAGGGAGCCTATAGACCTTTTCTGTGTACTCTCGTCCCCAGCCACCTAATAGGCGTATCCGGTATGGGCGACAAAAAAATAATCCAACGTTTCAACCTGCAAGTAGTAAAAAAATAAAGGGGAGGCAAAACGAGAAAGTGTGACGGTTACGCTTATATCCTAAATGCCTTCTATTGGCGTGGCAAAGGCAAAACAATGGTTTCGCCCATACTGGAAGTGTCGTCAATTCAAGATGGCGGCGCACTTGCAGAAAAGGTCTATACAGGAACTCTAGGGGGCGGTTTAGGGGGCGGCCGTCCGACGGCTTATAGAGGCCTGGCAGTCGCAGCAGATATGCTTTATTCGGCTTGAAGATAGTCGGTTTCTTCGTTTGTTTTTGCCTGCTCGGTTATGAGAAAGAATAAGTTGCATCATATATCACACCCCATAAAAAAGCGTGACTTGTGGGAGCGGCAGAATATTCAAAGCGCGAATGCCGTTTGGGAGCGGTCAGTTACTTACATAGTCTCGCTTCTATGATTTACTGCTGAAAGCTGATCTACTGCTGGCTTTATGTCGTAACATACCATAGGCGATTTTCATCACACGTTTCCGAACCTACTTTCAAGGCTTACCCTTTAAGCCGCCTAGCGCTATGAAAACATGATTCACTCGAGAAGGCTGGAAAGCTCACCTGGTGCTACACCATTTTTCTGTAGCCACTATGTGCCGTCGATATCGCAGGAGTCGCCAATGCGATTCAGGGCCTGCTTCTCTACTCACAAAGATGACAGACGAAGAAGGCGCTTGAGGTATGGATGGCTGGATGGATGGATGCGGCTGAACATTCTCAATCAGGCGACAACTTGCGCCAGCTAGCCAGTGAGTTTTTTTTTTTTTTACATTTATTTGACATAGAGTCATATATGTAAAAATGTATTCTTAAAAGCTATATACGATCCGTACGACGCAGGAGCCTCTATGCAACCTTGTGCCCGCATTTTCCGCCCTACAGGTCACGCGGAAGGGAATAAGAAAATGTTATCCTTCTCTCGCACTTTAGTTGAAAGACAGCGCCCTCTATTGGCGACGAGCGCGACGAAAATTGTCGTTGTGGTCGACGTTTTACTATTCGACAAAATGCCCTCTATGACCTTTTGACTATGATGAATCGTACGTTTAATAATGAAGATGAGAGGTATGCCAGACTGCCAGCGTCCACGGTGTTGATCCAAGGGCGCGATGACACCAAGCTTCCGCCTAGCTTTTTACACACACCGTCAAAGTCGTCGCTGGCCATTCGTACTCTTTGTCGCGACGTCACATATGCGGACCGCAAGTTCGTCTGCTTCTTGTGCAGATGTTGCGATGCTGCCAGAACGCTGAGCTCTTATTGGCTGATTGAGAAAAATAGTGGGTAGAGCTCGAGGCATCAGCATTGAGGTCTACCCACTATCCTTTCAATCAAAGCCAATCAGAGCTCGGCGTCGTCCTGACGTCACCGCAGCTCCTGCGCACGAAGCTGACGACTTGCTCTGCGCATAGGAACCATAACAGCGAGCCATCGAAAACTCTCGTCGCCGAGAGTAACTGGGAAGTCCGAATAAGGGTTGCCGCTTTGTCGCGTCTTTGGACGATTCGCGTTCGCAAGTTCCGCACTGTTTGCGCGAGCCAGAGAGGGCGCGCTGCCCGAGGAACGTGCCTCGCTTGCCGACGGCGCCGAGGAGTCTCGGACGCTGGGCACGGGTCACCGACGACAAAGGGCTCGAGCCCTCGGTCTTCCCCGGAGTTTGAAGAGAAGCTCCGTGCTGCTCCGAGCTCTAGGTTTCTGCCGTGACCTGCGGTTCAATAAGTACGCGATTCGACAGGGACGGGACACGGCCGTAAGAAAGCTGATTCTCTGAAATATGGGAATGTTGTTTGTGGCAGCCGTACGTACGTTCCCGGGATCGCGGACGGGTTTTATTCCGCGGTGCAGAGGAGTAGCCGGTAGCGCTAAGCGAGAATTGTACGTAATCCGTTACAGGTAACGAAATTACTTGTAATCCCTTACATTTATCAGTAATATTGTAGGGGAATCATTACATTTTTCAGAAAGTAATTGTAAAGTAATTTCCTTACTTTTATTACGTAAGGGAATTATTGTAATCCGTTACACGTTTATTTTAATTCGCGTAGGAAAAATCCAGGAACATTGAACATCGTAAAAATAATATGTATATATATATTTTTTTCTTGTAAGGCTAAGCTTTACCGGAATCACACTGTCACTTGCATTTACAAAACTGAAGGCCTGCCATTCTTCTGATGCTCAAGGTCTTTCTTCACGTCACATAAAATCTCGACGCAAATCTTTTTTGTTCTAGTTTTGTGGCTTGTTGTTTGTTGTTTACAGATCGTAACTCGCCAGCTTGCTTGCCCACGACGAAGTAGGAAGCAGACTGATGCAAAGAACCGGATTCTCCGTGCAAACAATATTAGGCAAACTCCCGAGTTCAAAGTGCTCCCTTCCAGCAAAAAACAAATAAAGAAAACCCGTCAAAGTGAATGCGATTTGGTGTAGCGGATCTGTGCGCGCCTTTTCTTTTTGTATCTTCACTCCTTCTTTCTTTCCTTCTGGCCGAGAAAAAGAGAGAGATGACTTCTTTGTATCAGGGACCAAGATAGTCTACTCTGAGGAAAAAAGCGATGTTTGGTGGAGCCGTAGCTAGGACACAGAGTCTCATGGCCACAGCAGGATCTAGATGAAGTTTTTGGTTGTCCGAGCGTCGTTTTCTAGCCACTCAGTCGCACGGCCAGGTGGCAGCACCTATTTGGAAAAAGGTAGATTGAGAATGTGTTTAGTGCAACGGACGACATCTTCACATAGAAACAAGGCAAGATATCCGATGAGACTTTTTGAGAGCCAGATGTTGCTCAAGGGCACAAAAGTGTGCGCTGCGGGAACAATAAACGCTTCCATAACACTTCCGTCTTGCTTATTACCCTGGGAGAGTAAGGTTGAAAGTAACGCCGAGAATGTAACGGATTACTTTATGAAGTAACGGTCGCTTACTTTTATGGAGGTGTAATTGTAACTGTAATTAGTTACATTGAACCATGGGTAATTGTAAATGTAACTCCTTCCTTTTTTTTAGTAATGAGTACAAGTCTGCTGCTAAAGAGGCAGCCGATGTAAATGTATTATTTAAGTTTTCTTGGATTCGGCACGTGCTGTATTTTCAGTTCTGCCAAAAAGAATGGGCTTTGCAAACCTTCACAGCCCGCATCATGTTCCTGGACCCTTTCCTTGACAATGGGACCCGTGGGAGTAGCGAATTAAATTAAAGGTGCTATTTCGTTTAACAGAGTACACGATATTAAGTTATAGAAATTCGAACCCAATTCTGTTTTAGAGTCCCTTTAATTCGTATGTGAATGGCCGAGCGGGAAAAGGGGAACGTGCACAAAGTATTTACAAAAAGCATAATATTTTATAGTTTGGGGCTTGCGTGCGGTTCAATAATTTGATTGCACACGTATCGCTTACTCATTCATTAAAAATCCGCATGGTTTCTTTCTGTAAGAATTAAAAGTCCTTTGCCGCCGGCTTTTTCAGGGAGTGTACGTTGCCGCGGACCCGCGCCACGCGATACACACCCGCGATCCATGAGGTCCGATCGCAGAAAGTCCGTCGCAAAAGTCCCTCGATACTTGTTTTGACAAGTATCGACCACCAATAAAAATGACAAAGCACATTCCGCTGGAACAAAATGGCGCCATTCACATCAGTCCTCTGTTGTGAGCCGCCGCCATTCGCTTCCTAAAACCAGCACTGTCACGCTGTCGGCACTTCAAAGAATGTCGCTATACTTGTAGGAAGCTCGTATCTAGGAACTTTAACTGTCGCGCGCAGCGATCGGCTCGGTCATGTAAGAGAGCCTAGATTTCAGAGAGGCATCAACTAACACCACGGAGAGTGTTCTCAATCGAATGGCGGCCAGTTCCAACGCAGATTCGTTGCCCAGGCGCACCCGTACGCTGCCGTGTGGCGAGGCGGCGAGCGGGCGGAGGGGCTCAGCGAAGCTCTGAGACGCTTGCAGACGATCGTCGCTTTGCCCTCCTCCTCGCACCTTGCATTGCAAAACGCGGCCCATAGACCACGTGACGTCGGTCGAGGAATCGGAAGAACTCAGATATTGACACACTAGGTCAAGCGTGCTGCGCTTGCGCGTTACGGTCGACGTTTCTACTGAAACGGGGCGATCAGCGAGCCTTCTCGAAAACGGGCCCAAGGAAGAATCGAAGGGCAGTTCATCGGTTTGGTCGTCGACCAGCACCCTGCTGGTTCGTGGGCTTTCTAGAACCCCAGAGAACCCGTCAACTATCGCAAACCAGGGGGTTCCATGCGGCATGCACTACAAAGGGTGCGCGAGCAGCCTCCTGAACTCCTAAAGGAGAGGGGCGGAAGGGGGCGACGCGATAGTCGAGACACGGAATGCGCTGGGGCGTGCGCCTTCCAGGGATAGTGAGGTGCCCACCGGGCTCCTTCGAGGAGTACGTGTCTCCGAACCGGGACCGAAATACCTCTTGGGCTTTTCGGATTGTCGCGGTCCTGAAGGTCGGTTCTTAAAGCGTTCTAGAATACGAAGAGCCGAAGCGAGTGTCGTTGTCTTCTCAGTGCCCCAACCCGTGGCTGTCGGAGTTTCTGTTGACTGGCCGGGTTCAGAGCTGAGCCACGCGGCCAAAGAGACGGCTGCTGTGACCACGGCTGCTGCTGACAACACCGCAGACATTGCGGCTAACAGCATCGCTAATTGCAGCTGGAACGTCACCAACAGCAGGAAATCGAGGGGACAACACTATACCACGCCAGCTCGAGACGCTCCCAGGCAACTCAATTCAACCAAAGCGCCCCGTTCGTTCTGCCGTCTTCAGGGCACGACAACGGGGGATGAATCCCAAATCAAGGCTATTCAAACCAGTCCCGTATTCCCGGCAGATTAAGGTCGCAAACCTGTACATGACCCGTTGCACGTGTAAATGAAGAAAATATGATTCTCAGTGAAGGTGTTCGAATCGGGGTCTCACGCAGATGGGACGGTTAGCTGTATGGCCCAGCCTTCAAGCGTTCCCTTTTCGTAGCGTCTCTGCGCTAGCCTCTCAAAACGTTTTGTCGTTAGGAAATGAGGACAATCTTTCTATAGTCGGTGAAAGGTCAAGAACGAAGTGGAAGCTCCTCCCACCTCTTTCCACTTTAGGAGAGCGAACGCTGGGGTCTACTCTACTCCCAAAAGAGTAGACCCCAGGGGAATGCTGACGACGAGTCCGCTGCGTCGAAACGCGAGTCGCCCAGAAGCATCTGGGAGCGGTTCGCTCCAAATCCGCTAAGAGGTAACAGCTGCGTCGCTCGAAAGTGCGAATAGTCGAATACGCATATATAAATGCCGCCCACTCCAAGTCTCCCGGCTCGGACTCAGACTCCGTGTCCAACATTGGTCCCCATAGACCGCGCACAGACGAACAGGCGTGCGACAGAAGCGGGATGGGTGCCCGGACATTTATTAGACGAGGGAGATTGCCCCTCGCACATCGCCACCAGGTGACGGATCAGCTAAACGAGGCCTCGTTTGCGTAGCGCCGTCGCAGCCGGAGGGCTCCGCAAAGTCGGGCAGTGTCGATGGACCACCCTCCCCTCCGCTGCGTGGGCATACACTGGCGCGCTCCTCGCGGCCTGCCGAGCTCCGATAACGCGGTCGCCGATGGCGGTGGGAAAAGTGGCGGTTGCTTGCGGCTTCTTCATTACGATGTTAGTCTTGCTGCCGTCTTTCGACGCAACCTCATCACCGCTGCGTGCGTAGGGCACGCTGTCGACTTACTCGGGAGAGGAAGGAAAGAGGGGGTGGAGTGGCAGCTGTGCCGATGCCTGCGCGACTGGAAATGGGAAGAGGAAGCTGGCCCCAAGTATCCTGACGGCAGCCTGGGGCGAGGAAGCTGGTCACAGTGGAGCTTCGCAACTCGACAAAGAGACAACGTGTACATGCGAAGCTGCATGCTTTTTTGTTTTTACATTTGACGCTGTTTAACGTTTACAAACGCGGCCACACGACACTGCCGCAACGAGTCTTGCATACTAATCGCGACAGCGACGTCACCTTTTAACGTGAATCGTTTATTGGCTACGTTTTCAGATGGAGTGAAGCCTCAAAAAGCGTAACCGCGAATATCCCCGCTAAATTTAGCGGGGAAATTAATGTCACACGACTTCATGTCCCGTGACCTATAGTGAATTCAGTTTCCCCGCTAGCTGTAGCGGAACATTTGACGTCACGTGCTATGTTTCCGTCACGTCCATACACAAATTCAGTTTTCTCGCTAGATCTAGCGGGAAAATTGAAGTCACGTAACCTCAACATCAATTCAGCTTCCCCGCTAAATTTAGCGAGGAAAATGATGTCACCTGACTTCATGGCACGTGACGTATACACAAATCCAGTTTCCCCACTATATTTAGCGGATAAATTGATGTCACATGTCCTATGCGCAAATTCAGTTTCCCCGCTAGATTTAGTGGGAAAATTGACGTCACGTGACCTACACAAATTCAGTTTACCTGCTACATTTAGCGGAAAAATTGACACGTGAAGAGGGGAGTTAGCACCACTAACTCTAACTCTAACTATCTTTAACTCTAACTATCTTTAACTCTAACTAACACGAGCTCACCACTAACTCCACTAAATTGGCGCTAGTGGTTTAGCACCACTCACGCTAAACCAAGAACGGTTCACGTGGCAAGCGCGATTGAAGGTCAATTTGGGACATATTTTGACCACACGCGCAGCATCTTAGTCATACATAGGATATGGCACTCCCTCTCTTCTAACGTTGATTCAGACAACTCCTAACAAAATCACGCATAGCAACAGAAAAAAAAAACATTGCGACAGTACTTCGGTTATACTTGACAAATCTCTGTGAGGTAAGGTGTATTCACACAGCGGACATGTCCCCGGACAAGTTCCTACAGAATCGGTGACGTCAATTTTGGCTGCGGTTTGAAATTCGCCATATTCCAGGCGAAAAAAAAAAACATGCAAAACCCAAGAGCTTGGTCCGTGGACCACAGGAACGTTTCCGGGCACAAGTCTTCGGACTTGTGGAATGTTGTGTATCACGTAGGAAAACGTCATAAAATAGTTCCGCGCACCTGTCGTACCACGGTTATCAAGATTTTAAACTCGATAAATTGTCGCTTTTTCCTGGTTCGGCGAGGTCCGCGCCAGGTCCGCAGACTCAGCTAACTCGGAAGGAACCAATAGCGCCAAACTGCTCGCCCGAACAACTGGATGCACAAGCCGTCTTTTTCTTTTTTCCCTACCGATCACTTTCAGCGTTTGTTTATGTGGCTACCCCATAGTTACTCGAGCGCTCTCAACTGTCAAGCATAAACCGCATGCAAGCGACTTGGCAAGCGACGAGACAAGCGACGGCGACCCGCTTCGCTGTCGCTCGGTTAGTCGGGCGATGAGGCAAACCATATGAAAGCGACTAGAGCAAGCGACGAAGGCATTGAGTGGCGATTTCTAGAAATCCAAAAACCGAGCGAAGCGCCGGGCGATAGTGAGAAATCTCCGTCGCTCGTCGCTGACTCTGATCGCTGTCGCCGTCGCTCGTCTCGTCGCTTGCTAAATCGCTTACATGCGGTTCGGCCTTCATTGAGCCAAGAACAGTTGACTCAATCGCGCACTGCCGGAGTTTCACGGCGGCGCAAACTGTCATTGAGCCGCTAATGATCATTGAGTTCAACTGAGCTGGCCTACCTCGGTTAACTGGTGGGGGTTCGGCCAGGCACTGGTTCGCCCCATTAGAGCTAAAGATGGCGGCCCCGCCGCATTTCCGCCGATGACCAGCGCCAGCGAAGCACTTACTAATGCGGAAGATTGGGGAGTTATCTAGAAAGTGTCGTAGCAGCAAATAGTAGGGTCTTTTAACAAATTACTGTGTTCCGAGTCTCAAGCGAGCGCGCTTAGAAAAACATGCTTTAAACATTAAAGGCTCCGTCAGCGCGGTACGCGGAACATGGTAACGGTTTGATAAAATTCCCTATTGTCAAGAGTGGTATGATTTCGGGGCCAGAGCTGCCGCTGAAACGATCACGGCAGGTCGCAAGAGCCCGCGCTCGGCGAGCGCGGCAATTGTGATGTCGGGGCCGATAAGACTCTCGTTCTGTCGGTCTTGCTTAAATTCGTGTGAATCGTTCTAATTATAGTATTTGTACTCTTAAAAAAGTTTATTATATTTTATGTTCAACGTTTATAATGAATCAAAAGTGTGCCTATAATTCATTAGCATTACATCTTGAAAAAAAAAAAAGGTAATGTGAGATCAGTTTTAGTTTCGTTTCGGTTTCAACGAAGATCGAAAGTTGGGGTTGTTATGTATCTGTACCGTGTAACACCTGTGTTGGCTTGTCAGTAACAGCGTCTCAGCTGAGACTGGGGGAAAGAAAGCACTGCCAAAACCAGCGCACGAGCTGAGCGGGACTCAAACCGCGTCTCAAGACGCTCTCACGCCCCAGCCTTTGCAGTGTTTACTTTCACCCAGTCTCAGCTGAGACGCTGTTCTACCAAGCCGGCCCCGGATATCACCGGCAACTTAATTGAGCTCGATATCAGTCGGGAGATGCTAACGATCGATGGCTCAATGATCGGTGAAACGGCCCGTGGCAGGGGTATTACTTGACTGTTTTTTTATGTAATGGTTGGCACTAGTTGACACCTTAGTGAACCGAATGTGTTTATATGCTACTTCTTGCGATTACTGTCTTTGTCTCCGGTGCATGTAAAGAAACTTTAAAAAATCGACGATGTTTTACGGCCTGTTTTATTTGTAAAATTCAGTCACAGGTTCTCAACATTTCAATGAAAGAACCCACTTCGACGACAAGCACCAATTCAAAATGGTTTAAAAACAGAAGGCCAAAGGAGTTATCTAAAAACCCCAAACGATGTTATAATACATACGTACGCAAGCCATAGTCAGATGTAACAGTGGGTGCCAATACAACAACGCGAACTCGTGCGATCACTTATATGGCTATCGAAATTAGTAGGGAAACGTAGAATATATATTTTATTTCGTGTAAGTGCTAAGGTTCTTAGATTTTTCTTCCTATTTTGATTTATCGGAAGATTATTTATCTCGCGTTCTGTAAATGATCTTTATTTTGATTTAACTTAATCACGAACTAAACAAGCAAATGCTAAATGCAAAAAAAAATAGTTCGGTGTGTTTAAGAATAATATGTCGTGATGGCGGAGTGATTTTGTAGATCGATAATTTCTGTTACCAACCCTGTTTATCGCTTCCGGAGCATTACAATTTGGACTTAATGGTATACATACCTATTTATTCTCGGATAGTCTTTGTGACGTTCAATTAGTTCCATACTTGTATGTGACACCGAAAAGAACCGTCTCTCGTTTAATTTTCACAAGTGGCCCGCCACTATTCTTTCAAAATTATCAATCACATTATTAAAAATCTGTGCCGCGAACCTTTCGGTAATTTTATTGAACGCATCTGTGCTCAATTTTCATCCGGAGGCGGAGTATTTGTCCGAAATTTTCTTTTGTATTTGGGCACTTGCCAGGCAAGCCTGGTGGATCCACACTCAGGCCTGTTGCTGCGCACGATGTGCGTAAGGCGTGTCAGTGCAGGATGCTGTCGCATCACCCACAATGAATGCTAACTCTGTTTCGCAGGGTAGCTGCAAAGTAATAATAAATTCATGAGTTATTGCAGCGTTTCGTAACTATCATGAGCCCCTTCCCGTTAGTTATTCCATCAAATCAGCCGCTAAATCCGTTTCCGACTCATCGTTAAGGCTTTTTATTCCCCGAGGCGCCGTTTTTGAGTGGACATGCTCCTCCCAACTTTGTCGCCTTGATGGAGAGTGGCTCAGGTGCAGAACGTGGCTGACAATTCCTAGCGTTAGCAGCTTCACTCGGCGTCTACTTCGCATTTCGGTAAAAGGTGACCTGCCAGAGTGAACAAACGCCGAAATATGCACAGCGTCGGCATGGCCAGGGTTAACGCCATCGGTGTTCTGCAGCGCTACAACTATCTTAGCCATCGGCAGCCTGGTTTCGCACATGAGTCAATGGGCCTTTCTGTAAGGGCCTTAGCTTTCCGTAAACGCGAGCGCCAGCACTGAGCGCTCCGGGGCATTATAGGAACTGTGTGTGTGTGTCGCGCGTTTGCACGCTAGCAAGACAAGTCTAGCCTTGTCGAGCTTTTGCACGCTAGGTGGCGCACGCTACCGCCCGAACTGCAGCACCATTTTTAATCCATTCACGCAACCAGGCAAGCTAACGGTCTTCGAACGTTGTTAAAACAAGCTGCGTTTCTTTTTTCTTTTTTGGCGAAGGAAAATAAAATGTATGAACTAGATCAACTAATTATCGTAACAGAAAAAAACAAAGAAAAAAAACACGTTGGATGCGTGAGTAATACCTTTCTCTTTTGGCGCTTCGTGCAAGCGCGATGGCCCATTCAAAAAAGACCGGTGGGCCATCCAGGACGAAGGCTCATCTAAAAAAGGGCTGTGGACAGACGTGCTGGGATTGAGGGTGTCTCACCTCATGTGAGCAACGCAGCGCAGCACAGGGCGCTGCGAAGATTGCCGTCTGCCATACACAGAGACGAAACGCGAACGTAGGCAACGGGGTTCTCGGAGGGGGGACGCGGACGGCGGTAGCAGCAGACGACAGAGCAACGACCCTCACTGTTCCCATAATGCCTGACGCGCGCCGCTTGAGGGCGTGCTTTATTTTGCAGAAAGGTTCATTGAAAGGGAGCGTGAACACTCTTCAACGTAAAACAAGGAGTCAGCTAATTGCCTTTGGGTTACTCACTGCATAAGGATACTCATCTTCTGGGTAGATCCTCCACATACCGTACTCGTTCTCAGCAACTTGGCCATTTCTAATGTTTTTGCCTTTTCCCCTTCTAGCCTAAAAATGCGTAGCTCTTAAAAAAAAAAAGACTCTCTTTTTCTGAAATATACGACAAATATAAGCGGGTAAATAAAACTGCGCGGTTCACATGAATCGGTCAGCGTTTAGTGATCTCGCCTACCATGTAAGGCCCACGCCAGCAGAAGCGCCGCTGCATTTCTTTGCTGAGGCCAGAGTTGGCATTTTACATCGTTGTTTCGGTACATATCGTGATGGACGCACTGCAGTTGTATGAATTCTTCCACGCGTAAAATTAGAAAGAACCCCACTTCGTCGCCGGGGCCCTTCACCTTTGTCTTTATCACTGGCAGGATTTGTCCGTAATGACGTCAAGGCCTCGTGGGACGTACATTTTTCTGGCCCGCGGAGCTGGTTCCCTTAATTTGTCCGCCGTGTGAATATACCTTAATGCACCGAGACTCCTATACCGCCACTGCCGTCATGAATGCCATTGGTTGCCGATGGCTGCGGCGATAGCATTATACGTTGTTCTCCCGATTATAACGATTTTACATCTCGCCTTTGCCTCTTACGCTTTCACCATGTTATCCTCGCCACAAACGGGTTCCATCTATGCGTTAGAACACAGCTGCCTGAGCCAATCGCTTGTGGTGTTATGCGAGCTACTTTGAGAGAGCTAGATTAAATTGCTTCGTCGCCAATTTTCGCGTTGATTTCCTCCGTTCGAACAACGCGGTCGGCCGAGGCCCAAGCACGCAATGGAATGGACGCCCCTGGATGCGGAATGCCGATATTGCTCCGCTAATTAGTCGAAGGAATTCCCTATTGATGCCGTACATCTTTTGGCGCCAATAACTCGCCATAGGAAACCTGAGATGCATGGGGCGTGTAATGACTCTGTGTAATGAGATTCCCGTGTTTTAATTACTTATCGAAGTAATGCACCCCACGTGGGAAAAAGAAATACATCCGCGAGTGTATTTTCCCGTGGGGCACTCGATAAAGGGATGACTGTAATTTTTGGAACAAGGGCGGATTTATGGGCCAGGCTGGGGAGAGAGGATCTGAAAAGAAGTCTCACGTGACAGACGGATATGACGTCACAGGTGAAGCGTTGCCTAGATTTATTTTATTGACCTAATATCAGCCATTTAACCAAAAATTAAACATGTGTTACTAAACAGAAACATAATGTGTGGTGTTTATTCGAGCGCTTAAAAATAAGCGACCCCCCCCCCCCCCTTTAAATTCTTTCTTGCTTTGGAAGGATCTGGGCGAATGACTGGACGGGAGAGAAACACTGAGCCTGATATGGTCGTACCGTGCTCCCTGTCCTAGAACGGAGAGCCCTTTTTCTGTTCAGACGGTGTTTTTCGACATCGTAGAATAGTCACTGATTCACCGAATCCTCCGCAGAATTATAGACGCATTTTGCCTCCAAGTGCATTTTGGTGCAGTAACGACTAAGCCTGATAATATGAGGTAAGGACGTGTTTTGGGGCAGTTAACTTATAAGGAAGAAACAGCCTATCCGGAGAAACGAACTGGCTAACCGTGCGGAAACCAACAGTAACACGCAGACGAATGGTCAACGGCAAATTGCACTGCTTTAGTTCCCCTGCAAGTGAAGATTCCACCACACCGGTATTTCTTTTATAACTGCCTATCAATCGTTGGAGAAAGAAAACAAAAACGCGTTTCTGTGCTAATTGTGCCGGGCTCTTTTGGGTCACTTTGAATGTATAACGCCACCATGAAATCGCCAAAAAACTGCGTGCGGCAATTGCCGCCGACGATGTGGTCGTGTCAGCGGCAACAGGGGACGTTTCATCGCGTAGTCTAAGCGGCTATCAAAATGAGAAAGGTCGGTTCAGACATCCGCTACGAGCGCGTGAGCTACGACTGCGTCTGTTGTAACTGGTGCGACTGAGACGACCGCTCTGCGCCGCTCGCTCAAGATTGCAACCACCGCAACAAGCACAGAAACTCTGGCAAACATGGCGGTCGTCAGCACGGCGGCCGCTTCTACGCCCCGTCAGCTGTTTTCGCGGTGCCTCCAAAAAGGAGGTTACGCACTGCGATTCGCTGGTCTAACAGAAAATGGACAAAAACGTTTGAATCTCCTCAAACTTTATTTATTTTAATTTTGCTAGAGGGCTCGTAGGGCTGTGTGGATGAAAAAAGAAAAGAAACATGCCGCACGCCGTCTTGGACGATCGCGACTTTAACACGCGACTTTACCAACAGTAAGAACCTTGCCACACGCTTTTTTTGTGTGTACGTGTGATCACACAAGTCGCTGCACTTCTAGCAGTGATATAGAAACCTAGAGATATGACTTCGTGCTCACATAAGCGTTGCAAGCGTTCTGAAATGCTAGCACTAATCACCTTTTTGGATGATGATAACGTGTGAAAATTCGTATCCTTAAGCCACATCTTCAAAAAGAGTACGCACCAGTAGTATCTCGAACTTAAGCACACGCACGGAGTTCGTAAAGTAAAAATATCCGGGCGACGTTCGAGGACACAAATCCTTAGACAGGATCACTGGAGTCGAGATAAACAAACACGACGACACGAGCATTTCTGCTGTCTTGAGGACAACGCCACGGAATCGACGTACGAGTAGAGGGATCTTCTCTTCTAGGACGTGCTAATAAATCATGGCGACACACGACAAGAATTCACGGTCAAGGATTGCGCTCTATGCGGGACGATGAGCTTCCACTACGCCGACCACGTTGACGATCACCGCCGACGCCATATATTTCTGTCCACCTTTGCACACGTGCCTTCTCCTTCGCCGTTTTGGCGCTTTTAGAAGCACGTGATTGAAGTGCAGCCGGATCAGGGGTAAAGAGAAGGTTGGTGCTGCACCCGGTACTCGCTAGAAGTAACTGTATATCTGCGCGCTACCATGTTTGTCTGCTGGTATCTGTCAGGCGCTCTGCGCATGCGCAGTAGCCCACATCGTCAGAATATCGGATGCCGCATATGCGTCCACAGCCGAGTGACTCGGCATTGTTCGCCACGCACTGGAAAGGTTCACATTCATTCGCACATTTCTTCTTGCTTCGATTCGTTCTGCGGCATCTTTGTCGGCTAATGGCACAATCGCATTGGCGGTGGAGCGAAAATGAGATGTTCGGATAATCAGCCGTCATGGGCTAAGACACTCTACTCATCTCTCAGTCACGGATATCTACAATAGGTCATTCGTTTCTGTCCGCAGAAAAATGTAACGACGTCAGTATGCATGACCGTCACTGAAACGAAGCACCGAGTTACAAGCACCGGCGTTACTTGAAACGGGTTGCCTACGAGTACACCGCGCATCATTGTTAACGCAAACAGATAATCGCCGTTTTTTTTTAGATTTTAGGAGCTATTTCTAAAACTACCGGTGGGATGGCAGATTTGGGGCACGAACCCGGGCGGCAAATTGTTATGCCAAGGTGTCGATTTTTCTTCGGCGCTGCTACGGCATTTTCTCTAGCTCGCCACAGAAAGTGCCAGACTTGTTCCAAAGATACCACGTGTAAAAACCATCAGCAAAGCTCGCCTCGGTGATTCAGGGCCGAAATACCCTGGTAAAAGAAGCTAGGTCAAGTCTTGGCTGCTTCGGAGTTTCTTTTTCGCCCAATGAATTCTGCTGCCTGGGTCTAGCGAGCAAACTCCTCCTGCTCAGACACATTGATGACGTTTCGCTCGTTCATGCATTATCCCCCACGCGGATCTCATTTTCGCGCCAGACCGTCCCGTCCGTCTCATTATTCAGGAAGTGCTCCGTAGATTGCACTGATCGACCTGCCGCGGATTCTGCGAGAGAAATAGACGAGTACGAAATGTCTATACATTCATGTTTTTGTTTCCTTTCTCGATAGTAATTTGAGTGATTCGAGTGCGTAGGAGCGAAGCAGGGTAATCGTCGCATTTTATTACGATGTAAAAGCTACTTAGCCATCTGCGCACGGCGCAGTCGGTTCCAGAGAACGTTTCCGGGGAAAAAACAATTTGATCGGGGTCCGGCGGAAAAGCGGTCCCTCGCCGCTTTCATTGTGCCCGGGCGCGAACAAAGCGCGGGCCGTCCCTTTTTTTTTTTTCGCCGGGCGCCGGCTTCGGGAACGCGACGGCCGGCCCCTGATGGCGGGATCTTCGCGACCGTCCGTAATGAATGGCGCGAGCGGGCGCCCAAATTGAAGTCGACGCGGGGCGGCCCACAATAAAAGTGCCCGCGTGCTCTCGCCAAAGCGGGTCGCCAATTATTTGGAACCCGTAGCCGCGGCGAGCGAGCGCGTCCGCGTCTGGGAAGCGCCGACTCGGGCCATCCGGAAGGTCGCGGCACGGGCACTCGGCTCGGTACGCCGTGCAGGCGTGTACGCCACGCGTTGATGGGTAATCGCGTGGCTTCGAAACATCATAAGGGCCGTTCACACACTTGCGTTTGCTTCACTGCCGAGTTGTTGCGATCTTTTCCGACGAGAGAACGCACTGGCATGCTGCTGAGTGGTCTTTGCAGGGTTACGAGTAACAAAGTGTCGATGTCTGCGCTCTCTGCAGGGAGCTCGGCGAATGGTAAAAAAAAAAAAGTGTTGACCAAAAAAATGAAGGCTTCCTCTTGAATGTCACATTGCGTGAAATCATGAGATAATTCAACTCTATTGCTAGATCACGTGGTTCATGAGCACCATGGCCTGACTACTATGAGCAGGTTGCGTCAGAATTTGTTCAGGATTGCCTGGTCGCAAGATGGAAATGATCGACATTAGAAAATTAATTATTGCAATTATTAGAGCCTCATGACGCCATACTGTTTGAACGTCATTCGGACTGAAATATAAAAAAAAACTCCGAGATGAACAGAATGCAACAGAGGACAGTGTTCGTCAGTTGTACTCTAGGGTTGTTGCGCTGGAAAATGAAATGTCTAAAAGTGTAAAACCCGCAGCCGTCGCCCTGACGACTGGAACGCGCTAACGTCCAAGCTTCACAACGCACAAGTACGCTGCGACGATGCTGAAAATCA
This sequence comes from Ixodes ricinus, assembly GCA_037355805.1. Classification (NCBI taxonomy): domain Eukaryota; kingdom Metazoa; phylum Arthropoda; class Arachnida; order Ixodida; family Ixodidae; genus Ixodes; species Ixodes ricinus. Next base: position 38,233 of record JAZHYW010015002.1, on the reverse strand, counting down.
ACTCGGTCGTTGTAACCTACTGTTCTACGGTATTGGAGATAGATCGTTCGAATGAATCGTGGAACGCGCCCGAAGTAAAAGTTATCGAGTTTTCTTCAAGGTAACTTGGGATTTATCTAACGGCCGATCGTATCGATAGGGCCCATCGCCTGGGTAAATTTATGTCTGGCAAAGACCGTCCTATCGACGTTAAATTCTTGCGATTTAAAGACAAAAAGGTACATTGAGCTTGGGATATAAGTTTGAAAGGTACTTCTTTTGTGATCAGGGAAGATTTTTTGTCAACCGTGCATCGCGCAGGACCTAAACTACTTGGATATGCGAAAGTAAAACAAGTCCCTTTCAAACTTCGGATTGATAAATAAAGAAATGGCAACAAAGTTTTTGAGTACGACCCTGCATCTGATTGCACTTAGAAATCGAGATAACAACAAAAGGCGTTTCTAAATCCCGCACGTTGTGCTCAGAATTCTTTTTCTGCCAACTCATGGCATGAATCACTCTATCGGTAACGTTCAGTGACATACGCAGCGCTCTTTCCTAGCTAGCGTGATGAGCTACGCGTTTTTGTAACTGATCGCAAAACCGATAGTCTGGTAGTAAACGAAACGTGGCTGAAGCCCCAAGCATAATGACAACGAAATGCGTGATGATAAATTAAACTTTGATATCTATCGTCATGATCGAAAAGGTAGAAAGGGAGCAGGAGTATTGATTGCGACAAATAAAAACGCGCGTTCAAACAGAGTTCATATCGATAGCTCTGTGGAAATTCTTTGGTTTCAGTACATTCATCCGTTTCTCTGTGTCTTTTGAAGCATGTTGTAGGCCACCTGATTGCGATCGGAATTTTTGTAATGACCTAAAAAAAGTGTTATCTATGTTAAAAACTACCTAATTTCCCCAGTGTCCATTGGTCCACTTTCAGTTCACCCATGGTTAATAAAAACCATGGTTAATAAAATAAACCATGGTTAATAAAAATATGAACACAATGAGTGACGAAAAGAAAAGGCTGTTTGATGTGGCTCAAAAAATCAAGCTCCGATTGGGCTTGATTTTTAAGAGTTTGGCCCAAGCCGATTGGGCTTGGGCCAAACTCTAAATTTAACGTTTGCGATTTTTAAGGACAAACTTTATAGCTGCGATCTACCATCTATATTAAGGGACAACCGCAGCAAGGTTTGGAAGCTTATTTCTCCTAATGAGTCCACCCGTTCAATACAGCCCACCAGCAATGAAGGCATTGATATTCCGGATTACGAACTTAGGATATTTGCAAAGTACCCTTCTTACCAGAGGTAATTACTCTAGAAATATGGATCCGATACAAATAACATTATCCGGAATTGCAAACCTAATAGACTATCTAAGAATTTCCACCTCGGATGGAGTCGACTCAATTAAATCAAAGATTTTAAAAATATTACGGACGTAACCAGTGAAATATGCTGATTACTATTCACGCAGTCATTATTCACTGGCTGCATTCCGCATGAGCGGAAGATTAGGAAGGTTGTTTCAATCCACAAAATCGGCGACCGTCACATTGCGGATAAGTACCATCACATAACATTAGCGAGTGTTGTATGCAAGGTATTATACCATATAATATTTTCTCATGTAGCGTCGCATCTTGAATCTAACCATTTCTTTTTTGCATATCAGTATCGTCTTACGAACGGCTTTTCATGTGATAGGCAGTTGCTTGAATGCACCCACTGACCTTCATGTTAACAGGAATGGTAACTCAGAAACTGATGCCATATTCCTTGATCTCTCCAAAGCATTGTATCGTGTACCTCATTGTCGTTTAATATCAAAACTGCCCTCACTAAAGCTTGACCCACTAGCTCTGTCATGGATCCGAAACTTCCTCTGGCTTCGTTCCCAAAATAGTGTGAATGGGAACTTCCAGTGCGAAATTTCGAAGGTTACTTCCGGCATCCCTCAAAGCACTGTCGCCCTCTTCTGTTTATTTTCTACATTAACGACCTTCCCACTTCGCTGTCCTCTAATATACGTTTGTTTGCATATTTCCGTGTCCTTTACCCTAAAATTAAATACCAAGATGACCATCTACTATTTCTGCGCGACCATAGGTGGCGTGACGAATGGCTAATGCCGCTTAATACGTCGAAATGTAAACTACTGAATTTTACTCGCAAAAAAACTTCCTCTCTTTATTTCCCTATTCTCTCGGTAACACGCCTATTAACGTTGCTTCTACCTACAAATATCTAGGAGTTCACCACGCTTCTGACGTCTCATGGGTCACCCACGTTAACAACATTTTTGCTAATGCTTCTCGAGCGTAACCTCAAGGCAGCACATCCTTGTCTTCGGAAACTAGCCTACGAAGCTTACGTTTGCCCCAAGCTTGAATATGCCTCACCAATCTGGAACCCACATTATAACTACTTATTCAAACGTAATGAATCCGTCCAAAAGCAAGTGGCCTGTTTCATAACATCGAGTTCTTTGTATAACTGTTTCTTCTCTCTGAAACGTGAATGTTCTGTCCATCTACTAGAAAGCCGCCGTAAAATTTATCTTTTGTGTATCATTCATAAAAGCTACTATTATGATGAAAATGTACATTTTCTTGAGCCTCCTAATTAGGGGTGTCGCGAACTTTTGTTGAACCGGATTTTTAGGTCCAACCTTCGGGGGTTCGACTGGTTCGAACCGGTTTGATGAACCTTCGAACTTTTAACCTGATTCAACAGGTTCGACTCTGTGGACAGTGTGGCCAGACCTTGATACAGGCATGTCTAGGTTTGGAGAATTTTGTTTTATGCAAAGAGTTATTTTAATATTGTGAACAGTTGCAGTTAAAAGAAACTAATTCTAATCACTGAAAAAGTTGATAACTTAACTTTTTGTACTGTATTAACCAAAATAACCAATCAGTGCTGCCCTTAATTCATCTCTTAGACATCACCATCCAATCCGAAGCCAACTGGCCAACCTGTCGCGCATGCGCATAGCAGTCGAACCTGAGTCGAACCTTTGTCGAACTTTTCACAAGAAGTTCGAAAACGTCGAACCTGGTCGAACTCGAACCTCGACCCGTTCGCGACGCCCCTACCCCTAATAGATCCTCAAATAGAACCACCAACACCAGAAGCTTCAAGCACCTGACCTGTACAACTAATGTATTTGTCAATTGCGCTGTTCCACGAGGTATACGAGACTGGAACGGCCTTCCCAACTCCATAGTTGACATCAGTGACACCAGCCTATTCCGTGATTTATTGGCCTCATTGTTTTATAGCTAATTATTGTTGCTACTTACCAGTGCTGAAGTTTTTTTCTATGATTTTCCATTGTACTACACTCTAAAGAAATTTGTTCCTAAAATAACTCTGATGGTTTTTGTTTTTTGCTTGTCCATATTTAGCATTTCAAAAAGTTATTTTCAGCACCCCTTAAAGGGGTTCTTCTTGAAAATCCTGTACGGGGGTTCTTTTAAGGTCCTTTTTTGATGCGAAAGGGTTGATCATTTCCGAGTTCCCTTTGTAGTGCGCCAAGGGGCTATAGTGCCTGAGGCGAAACCGTCCTTCACGAGTTTAAAGGGTGCTTGGGCGTTAAAAAACCGTTCAAAAACGTTCCTTTTTTTTGTACAATATCTTTTTAAAAGTCCATTGGCCTACTATATATCATGCGCGAAACAAATATTTGGTACTACTCCTGTTTTAAAATTGTGTAATATACGTGGCGTGCTTTTTCTTCTTTTTTGCTTGTTTCTGGTGCTTTTTTTTTACAGCATGCTTTGTCCTGTATTTGAATTTATGTCTCCTAAGAAATGCCCTCCTGGGGTCTTTAAAGGTCGAATGAATGAATGAATAAACTTTGGCGTTTATACTAGGCAGGCTACGAACATTTTGCATCGAGACTAATTTTTTGGCTTAATTTTCGTGTACCCACCCCTTTAAATCGCATTGCCAGTAAGGCTCCTTATGCACTGACGTGTCCACGTACGTAGTCTGATGTTCCAGCTTTCAATTCAGCTCGCTTGGCTCGAATTCGGGCCATATAAAATTGAACAGCGGTGTCGTTAAAGTTTCACACGCGCTTTGAGCCGAACATCGGGAACAAAAGGCGGATCGGGAGCTGGAGCTGCCGAGTGGTCAGAGGAGCGTAAAACCGAACAGAAGCGCACACCTTAATAACGTCTAAAACATAATAAATAAACAAATATATAACGCGCGGAAAAACAAAACAGTTTTGTCACTTTTTTATTGCAGTCTCCTATTTCCTCGAGGAGAAACGGAGTTGATTTCAGAAGCGCGCGATATTGCGCGACATGGTTCCGCTCGGCGTCATTTTTCCTCGCCACCTTGAGTCGAAATGAAACGTTTCGACCGACTCTCGTTTCTCTCGCTCTTTGTCGGCCACGCCTTTCGCTTGCCGAGTTCTGCAAAGTTCTTACTTGTTTTATAGAAGAAAATGCAAAAAAATAATAATAATAAAGTAAAAAAAAAATAGAGAGTTGGAGTGCATTTTGTTTTCCCCCCAAACAAGCAGCCGCCTTCTCCACTTCCCTTCCTGCCCGCTGTCACGAAATTTGAGCGCGCTTCGCTCGTGAGGTGCAATCGGCGTCTCCATCTTGTTGCTTCTTTTTTCTTTGCCCGTGTTCTTTCCTTGCCACTCCGATACGCGTCGTCTTCTGCGTGCTTTCCACGGGAGAGCGTGTTCGCGGAGTTTGCCTGGAGTGCGGCCACGCTTGTTGCGAGGCGTTTTTGGGAGCGCTCAATCGAAGCGTGGCACGCAGCTTTCGGCATTCCGCGGTGCTGTCTCGAGCTCGGCTGGCTCGGCTGACAACCTCGCGGTGTACACCGTTGGGAAATTGCGACGTCGTCACCGGGCGCCTTATCGTTCTCGGTGCTGTTATTATTTTTTTTTGTGTTATGCGCTAAGTGCGCTCTGTTTCCCACTTAGCATGCAACGCTGACAAGCTCCGGCGCGAGTCTGAGTATCACTTTAGAGTGAGATTTGCGCGCGCTGTCACGCAGGTGAGGCACAAGATGGCGCCACGCGCTCGCGCCTGTATGTTACCAGCTAGGTGAGGGCCAATGTGGCAGCGGCCCCCTTCTGAGTGGGCGGGGCTTCTCCTTTAAAACTTCTGCTATTATCGGGATGAGCTGATGCGCGGCCCTAACTCCGACGGTACTATCATGGTTCAATAATAAACAGTCTGAAAAAAGTGGCAGACGCCACTCTCTAACGCCCAGTGTAAGGCGCAGCTCTTGAGGAGAGCGAGAGCGTCACGCGCTGTGCAGCATTCGGGGGGGGGCGGTCACGTGGCCGTGGTCACGCTGACCTCAGGAGTAGAGGCGGGAAACATTTAAGCTAAATTTAGCGGGAAAATTTTCTGCTGGATTTATTTGCCGCTAGGCAGAGTTTTCCGCGAAAGGCCACTGTTCGTCAGCGGGAAACCCTCACTATCTGACGCAATTACGCTGATGACGCAACGCGGCGACCGACGCCAACACGCACTCAAGTAGAACGGGCGCCTAAGAGCTGCGTAAAGAATGAGAAAAAGCGCGGATGTCATGTTCGCGTCCCGAAATGAACACATGTCAACGCGTAGACAGTTTTAATGGCGGCGTTTGCGTTGTAAAAGAATCCGAGTAAAAAATGGCGATAACACGTTTGTCTGTCTCGCGCAACATAGGCATCACCTCCACCTCTACGCTTTAACGCAGTTCTTCCCTGGGTCGGTAATAACCTTGCAGCAAATGTTGGTGGAGTGACTAATCATTTAATCGTAGCTATCATTATCGTGACGTGGAGTAAAGCGACGATCAATCGCGCCTGGGGTATAATATATATGCTATATGTTGTCGCGTTTATTGGGTTATCTTGTTTTCTTATATAAACGAGCATTGCTGGAGAATACACGTTCAGTTGCTGTCATCTCGCCCCTAGAGTTGGTTCGCTGACGAGGTAATGTCTTGACAGTCAGAATCGCGAGCATAAAAGAGTGAGTTTAAAATGTGTTATTTATATTTTGGCCGGTTGATCGTGTTTACTTGAAAGTGACATTTTTACGTGCAAAGATTGTTTCTTTCCTTTTCTACTCAGCTCGAGGGAGGCGAATCTGTGCAATTCGACGAGGTGGAGCTCGACCAGTAGATAGTGACGCACAGGGCACGCTTGGACCACAAGAACGCTATTCGAGCTCGTACTCTGAACACAGGCACGCAGGCGTGTTCTTTCACTTAGCGTCTTCAAACTGCGGTCCGACAGTTCACGCGTCATGTACAGAAGACAGTCGGCGGGCACTGTCTTGGGCCTGTCTGTAGACCGCTTTTTGTAAGACGTATTGGCAGTACGACCGCGGATTTGCCGTCTTGAGTCCAACGTCCGTGCTTCATCGTTCGCCGGTCTCTCTTTGTCGCGAACGGTAGTGATTTGCTTATCTCCATACCCTCTGCGAAAAAGGAGACGCGAGGAACCTAGCCGTCAAAAATATCGAGCCGTATTGGGGGTTTCGTAGATTGTGTTTTCGTGAAACAATATTGCACTCGGAAGCTATAGCGCTGCTTCTTCGAGGCACGTTCCCGAGCTCGTGACAGGAGCTGTACCGGGCCATGGAACACCATTCGTTAAAACAACCAAATGTCTTATTTGACTTCCGACTTTAAATAAGGCTGTCGAAGCTGTCAGCGACTCAGGGGCGCGTCGTTGCTCAGACGCCGCCGCCGAGGCCCACGCTGTCAGCGGAACTGGATCTGCGGCTTCCCTCAAATTTACTTATAGGAATGCGAAGAAGCGGAGCTCCGGAGCCCGCTTGATTAGGAGACAAACTCCGCCGCTCTTACAAGGCAGCTCGAGGAATCGGCCTTAACTCGCGCTTTCCAGCGAGTGCATATGACCATTGGTGACGCGCTGTCACTCTGCAAAAGAGCACCTTTCGTCCCCTATCTTCGTCACGCGGGAAAGCACATGATGAATGCGAAATCACCGTTGTTCGAACTGGCTCCGCTGTTTCCAGAAAAGTGGGCACCTGTATCCGAGCATAATATTAGGGAGTTTTAGTAAATCGTTTCGATTACTCCGATAACGGTAGCCGATACTCTGGTGAAGGTTTCTGCGCATGCGTCGTTTCGGCTCTGCGACAGTTCATCCCGGACACTTCGAACCAAAGACAATTTATCCCGAGATGTTTTATCTCCAGACCTCTTATCCCAGGGGCGTTTTGTAGGACGAAATTTGATTCCAGCAGACCTTATTCAGTATCCCGCGCCGTTCCAGGGCATGCTCACTTTATCCCAGGTCATTTCATCCCGGAGAATTCATGCCGAAAACTGCATCTTATAGCTATTTCATCCCAAGACGTTTCGTATCAAGATATTTCAACGCAGATTTCAAACCACGAACCTCTCGACGCGGCTTGCTGATTGCGATCTCGCTCGTAATGATGTGCTTATATGACGACGGGCACGACCGAAAGCGTCGCTGTTGTCAGATTTCCGCGGTTGGCCAACCGCTCACTATGACGACTTCGGTGGAATTAATTCTGCTTTCCTTTAGTGAAATAAAGAGTAAGGTCAGACGGTCAACTTTGCATGCGCAACGATTCATCTGCAAAGGCTTCGATGAGAACAGAGGAAACGCGTCTTGTTCCAATATGAAGCTGGGTTTCACGTAGCCCAGACAGTTCGTTGTGTGGAAACGCAGCGACCCACAAGTCCTCACGCGCTCGCCGTGTCTTCCTTGGCCAGATACATGTTATTTTTTAAGAAAAGTAACTAAATTCCATTACTCGTTTCTGAGATTCAGAAGGAACGTGTTCGATGAACTTAAAGGGAAGCTGAAGCGGTTCTGTATTTGAGTAAAAACACGTTAAGTCGTCTTTATTTGGTTTCTATTATCACGAATATAGATATTATTTTTTAATTTGGAGCACGGAGGCCGCAGAAAATCATTTTCGAAGTACCGCTGAATCCCTCCTTCCCGGAGTGTGACGTCATAAAAGGAGTTTTCGGAATCTCCGCTCTCGCGCATCTTCAGCGCCTATCAAAGCCAGGCACGCGCACTCTCGCTATGTTCAAAAAGAGGTCAGAGAAGTACGTCAGACTGGTGTCAATGCGGCGGAATATACCTGGCAAGCTCGCAATTGCACGTGCTGCCCACACGAGCGACATGCTCTTGGCGGCCGAAAGATCCTTTTATGACGTAATGACTGGCCGGACATTTTTCGTGTTTTGTCGTGTTTAGTTACACCTTCGGGGGAAACGAGCGGGATATTCAGATTCACGGGATAAAAATACCCCACAATTCACCTCTGACAAGTATTTTTTTTTCAAAAACCTCTTCAGCTTTTTTTCAGCAGGAACGCCTTGCTTTCTCGTTATTCTGAATGGGTCGTTTGTATATCGCAGTAGCCGCCCTCTGGCGTTTATACATGGAAATACTGAATTCCAGCGTCGTGCGATATGTTGATTGTTAGAATCAACTGAGGGTTAGCCTTGCTGCTGTTGTAAGCATCTGTTACTCTTGTGCGTAGACACATAGACGTGACAAAAATGTAAGTACTCACTTCGATGTACTAGCTGGTTGCTGCTGCAATGACTTCCTTTTTATGTTTGAGCGTAGCAAAATGCTAAGATAGCACGTCCTTCCTTAGTTAGAAAACCAAATTAGGTAACTTGTGTTTACATTCACGTTCACGTACGGCCGTCAACACAAGTTAAGCGACTGCCGTTCACGGCCGTAACTTTGGGTTTTACACGGCCGCTGAGGCACAGACGTCAGTGCCTGCGTCTATAAACGTCTGCATAACATCTTCCACAGTAAGTACTGGTATATGTAAATCAACACATCTTCTAGAACCTGCTTATGGGTCTTTAAGGGTTGACGAATTCAAAAAGATCCGTCCATATAAGTGCAGAACTGATGTTTTTTAAATCTCACTTTTTCACACGGTCATGTTGAGGATTGGAATAAGCTTCCTAATGACATTGTAGAAACTTTGATGCCAGAGCTGTTCTTTGAGAAAATTCAATCAATTGTTTAAATTTTGCATACGATTTAGTCTTTACTAAGTGTAGTAGTGTTTTCTTCTTTTTTTCGTGTATAACGATGCTATATTTTGCATGATATTTGTGTGCTCCCCTGCTGTAATGCCTTCTAGGCGATGTAGGTACTCTAACAAACAAATACAAACTCCAAGATGTAACTAAATGCCTCTCCTCGTTGCTTCATCAAAAAAGTAACGAAATATTGTGCATACTTATAAAAACACAGAACAGAAAAAAAGGGGGGGGGAAGAAAAGAAGGACAACACCTCGACGTCTCAAACACAGCAAGACCCATTGAGGGGTTTGTTGTGCTGTCGTCTTTTTCTTTTCTTTGTTTTCCCCTTGTCTGGGCTTGTCTAGGCTGTCTAGGCATGACGACCGTTAACCAAATAACCTGCGCTATTATCTTATTTCAGCAATTACGTTACTTGTTCCTTTCCTCAAAAACTAACTAAGTCTTTACCTCGTTACAAAAAAAAGAAAAACAAAAAACTAGATGCAAGTAACGCAGGGAACATAATCCCAGCGAACACAATAAGGTTCGTTGGTTGAACCTTCTAGAATCGTCTCCAGACCGTATGTAAACCCGGAGGCAATTGCCAACACGGCAAGGCACATAACCCACTGTAAACTTTGAACGCGAGAGGCAGAGAGAACAAAAGAGAGAGGGGAATCCCAGATTCAGCAGCTCTTGCTGAAGCACAACACTGCCGTTCCTTCGAGCGCTTCAGTAGAACGACTCTGCAGCGTCGCCGAAGATGTCTTCTCAAGGAAGCGGGGAAACATAACTGATGGAAACTTTGAGAAGCAGCTGCTGCTTAAGTGGAACGACTACTGAAAAGAAAACAATCAACCATGAAACAAAAGCAGTTGTGTATTTAGCCATCACAGTAACGAGAAAAGCAACTCGTCACTTTTTAGTAAAGTAACGCGTTTCTTTTAAGAATCTGTAAGGAGTAACGTATTTAGTTACTTTTTGAGCGAGTAACCAGTAACGGTGTTTAGTTCCTCGTTTTGGGCAACCTGTGCATGTCTGCTAACGACGAACTCGGGAGGCTCAGCTGGAAAACTGTTGCAATGCGTCAACTAATGTTTTTTTTTTTTTTTAACATGAAATATTTTTGAGGGCTGCGATCACCGAGGAAAATGGAACGAAGCTGTTACAAAATACGAGGGGTGATCAATAGGGTTTGCCTCCTAGGCTGTAACTTTCTGATTCGGTTATGAAATCAAAATATGCTGCATTCGAATTAAAGTTTGGGATGTCCTTTCTCCCAGGAGCACTGCTTTTTAATATATTCCCTACCGGCGGGGACGCATTTACAGTACCGGTGCACTACTCTCCGCATCCCGCCGTGGATGAATAAGGGCGGCTATTGACGACAGCAACGGGTGCACTGCATCGGTAGCATCGACGTCGGACTCGAACTCCTGTACCCTTCAGATGTTCCTTCATCTTGGAAAACAGCCAAAAGTCCGATGACCCGAGGTCCGGGCTGTAAGGTGAATCAGGCGAAACGTCTTGGAACTGCGGTTCCTCCAGCACGGCGTTGGTCTTGTCAACAGCCGCCCTGAATCGTCTACGACGCATGCGGAGAGTAGTGCACGGCTAACAGAAGGGCGTCGCCGCAGGTGGTGACTATATTACGACATTTCGTGCTTCTGGGAAAGGGGAGATTACAAACTTTCATTTTAATGTAA